>PVHY01009680.1:0-55203 GCA_004024945.1 Uropsilus gracilis
TGGGATTGCATTGAATCTGTAGATTGCCTTTGGTAAGATGGCCATTTTGATGATATTTATCCCTCTTTATAGAATTGTTTCCTTTTATGAGTTTTCTCTGCCCTTTTGAAGATATTTTTCCCCCAACTAGGTTATGTGATGATGAGAACTCTTTATTTGTTTAGAAAAGGAGATTCAAGTGGTCTCTAAATTGTCCTCACAGTTCTCTGTGTGTATATAGGTGTTATTGACCAAAATAACAAGGTCTGACTAAGTTACAGAAAAGAGGTTACAGCTAGACTATTTCAACTCATGTGTCACATTTGTGTTATGGCAGTACTGTTACAACTCATGATTTATAGCTAGGTATTACAGCAGAGTGTTATAGTATTAGAGTGAATGGTTCTCTCACAGGGCACTTGAGCTAAATACTCAAGAAGCAACTCAAGAGGCTACTTCTTTAGTTAAAAGGGGTAGGACTAGATATACATTATTTAAATCAAGTTTCCAACCAAGGAAATTTGGATTGGTGACGTTTTACAGGTGGTGATTGTTCCAATTTTAGTTTTGGGCTACTCTGCCAGTGTGATTTCATCTTCTTTTCTTCTGTGTGGCCTGCTTATGCCCAAACATAGGGGATCCTTGACATATTTAGAACCTAAACCCTGAATATCCTCCCTGCTCTGTTTGTTACTTAGAGGTAGTATGTATTTTTTTTCTTTTTCCTTTTATTTATCAGAGTATGATTCACTCTGTTGATCACTTTTCAAGCTCTGTGTAAAGTCTTACTACATTCATTAATATGAAGCATTACGTATTAACTTATCTAAAATAATGGTGATAATGGCCTCTTATTTCAGTACTATTTTGGGGTCACATATATTAAGCTAACTTATCTGTTTAAACATGCAAGTAAGACAGAAAACAGTTTTTTAACCCAGTCAAGGACCCCGTCACATAATTCAGAAATGTTTTTAGCTAATAACATCTGCTTTGACTTTGTCGTAGCCAGAAAAAGTTTATTGCCCCAGAAAGTGACAGCCTTATATTTGTGTGGTATAAAAAAAGAAAAGTGCTGGAAAAGATATATGCCCCTAGACATGGTCACGCCACAGACAGCAGAAAATTATCACTGGTGGGTTCAGCCGCCGTGATTCAAGTCTGCCATAGTGTATTATTAGAAGAAGAAAGACGTGAATATGAACCATATGTGTTTTGAATTAGGGAAATCTACAACATTTACCTGTCATTCAGCATTTACCTGTCTAAGCACATTGTCTCCATGAGTAAACCCCTGTGCTCCTCTGAGAGCACAAAGGGAGTCTGCAATCAGTTAATGGGGGTTAACTCCACTTATATGAATGTGTGTAAACTGAAGGGTGAAATTAACAAACAATGACCAAATTTGGGGGGTTCCATGTCCTAGGAAAATATTTAGATTATAGTGATATGAAAAATCAGGCACATGTTCATCTGGAATAAATCCAATAAAGTGCTTCTTGGTAGGAAACTAACAGAAAAAAAGATGAAAATGAAAATTTGGAGTAGTGTTGCTGTAACCTATTCACAGCATCAAAACAAAGCATACATACGGTGCAGACATAAAGAAGCCATTTCACAAAATGCTCCAAAGTAATTAAATTGGTCTTTGAAATGCATAAATAAAGCTCATAGACCTTATGAGCTTATGAACTGGGTCCACCAAACAATATGGTTATTAACCATATTGTTAAGAAAGAAATAGCTCTGATAATGTGAATAAATGAATGTTCAAGGAGCCTCAGATGATAATCAAATTACATGATTATAAAAATAAGCCAAATCAGATACATTTTTATTCCTTACTTTCTGCTGCTTATTATAGCAAACAATAAAAATAAAAAGTAACCAGCTGTAGACATACAAAGAGTAAAGTCTGCAAATTCTGGGAAGAAGATGCTCATATTCTCATTTCTTTCAGAACTTTAGTTTCCTGTGGCCATTGAGCTATCCAGTTTTGTTAACTGTATTACAGGAGAGAAGGAAGTTTTGGAAATATCTCTGGACTGATCTTGGAAACATGAATACCAGTTGTTTTGCTAAAAGATACCAGTTTGTTTTTTTTATTTAACATATTTACTTATTTTCTTTGTTGAGATGACATTGATTAAATGATACTCTATATGACTGCAGGGAATAGTTTCACACCTCCTCAGTTATCTATTACTACCACTCTTCCATCTTCAAGACAATAGCCGTTTACTCTAGGCCACTGGGCCTTTCCCTTCCTTTGTTCTCATCTCCACTCATTCTCCTTGTGTGTACTTACTAATTATTACTTACTAAATATTACTAATTCTGTAGTAATATTTCTAGGGTTTGCTTTTAATTACCAGCATTTGGTAACTATAAATCAAACATTGCTTTAGAGAAATTATAAACAAATTAATTCCTTTCAATAACTTCATTGTATAGGTTCCATTATTTATCACCATTGATGAATAAATTCCTTTTCCATGCCTTTTCACTGAGGCATGGAAAAGTTAACTTGTCCTACCTGCTAGGATACTGTTTCAACAGCCACTATTACAGTTATTTAATTAGACTATAAATTTAGATTTTTTTTCTTAACTGCAAGGAAATTAAATCTCACGTTGCAATGTTTGGAATGCAACCCAAGAGTCTGAATGAGAAACTTAAACCATGTGATCCCTAAAATTATTGGGTATTTATTCTGAACTTTATAATAAGAGTTTGCATTTAAAACAACAGGTCCTCTTATAAATATGTATAAGAATAGCACTGTAAGAGAGAATGTATCCAACAAGTGTTAAAATTCCTTCAGTGGCAAAGAAGAAGTCAGAAGGTGTTTCTTCCAACACTAAATGATTTGGTTTGCTAAAGAGGATATTGAACTTGGTTTGCAAAATTTAATCTGAAAAAACTTCAGTTTAAATTTCAAATATGTTATTATTTGAAATATAATTTCAAATCTTATTATTCCATGAAAAGTCAGTCTTATTATCTCATGTAACAAATAAGATTAGTCAGAAACAATCTTAGTTAATATAGTATGGTTCAATCATTCATCTTGGTTAAATCTGTACATTAATGATTGTCTTCATTTTAAGAGATAAGGATTTACTTTTTTCCATTCTCTATGCATATTATTACTACATAAAATAATTCTAGGAATATAGAGCTAAGGGTATGTACATCCTGTCATAGAGTGCTAATTTGCTCAAACATATTTTATAATCTAAAATGACCAGTAAATAGAGGGTAGACAGTAATCAATAAATTATTCTAGGATTGATTCATCTCAGAACTCCTTTAACTCAATGACTTTCATTTTCCTTTACAAGATGCCACCAGATGCCAAAAACAAGTCTGAGTACTTTGTGGTCATGACCCAGGTGTTTCTATAGAGTGAATTCCTGTCCAAAAATCACTAATCCTTGAATAAATATATGGGGGAATGAATTAGGTAAAAGACTGGAATCAAACCAATATGTGAAGGGACCAGAGGGCAGATATGTGTGT
Source organism: Uropsilus gracilis (assembly GCA_004024945.1). Taxonomy (NCBI): domain Eukaryota; kingdom Metazoa; phylum Chordata; class Mammalia; order Eulipotyphla; family Talpidae; genus Uropsilus; species Uropsilus gracilis. Next base: position 3,502 of record PVHY01009680.1, read on the forward strand.
GAGTATGTCTATTAAAGAATATTACTTATAGATTAAAAAAATAAAGTTCTTATTGTCCCCAAATTTAAATCAATATATCTGGACATATTTTAAAGCTATCAATCTAAATTTGTGTATATAACATTGGCATTGTATATTATTTTTGTTATGTTCTTCTAGCCACAGGAATGTTCTTTAAAGCTTAATCTTTGATGTTGGTTTGTATCTGGTTGAAGTTTCATACAGTAAGGTAGGAAAGTTCAAGTATTTCTCCAATATCATTGACATGAAGTCCTATTACTTAATTTCTATGTGATGGATTTGCTGATGGCACCCCAAGATAGTGCCACTAATGGAAACCCTAGAACAACAAAATATGGAAAAAAGTGACAGAATTTATACAGTGCATTTTGATGGTCTGCATTAGAATTCTTTTTTTTTTTCATTTAGTTTTTTTTTTTATTTTTATGTATATATAAATTTCACAACATTGTAATCCCAGGGGTTTACCCCCCCAACCCTCTCCTCAATAACCCCCCTTTCCCTCTTGCTCAAAGTTGTGCACTTCAGTTTGGTGCTTAGCTTGTTTTGACTTTTCCTCAAGACTTTTGTTTATTTTTTCACAATATCCCATATATTAGTGAAGCCATTTGGTTTCTGTCTTTTTTTTTCTGGCTTGTTTCTGCTAATATGATTTCTTCTAAGTACATCCATGTTGTTATAAAATCATCGAATTTGTCATTTTTAATTGATGAGTAATATTCCATTGTGTATATGTACCACATTTTTTTCATCTAGTCATCTGTTTTGGAGCATTTAGGTTGCTTCCAAGACCTTCCAATTATAAATTGTGCTGTAGTAAACATCCGAGCACAGGTGTCCCTTTGTACCCACACTGAGGTCTCTTTTGGGTAGATTCCCAAGAGAACATTTGCTGGGTCAAATGGTAGTTCCATTTTCACATCTTTCCATAGTGGTTGGACTAGTTTACATTCCCACCAACAGTGTAGTAGTGTTCCTTTCTCTCCACATCCTCGCCAGCAATTCTTGTTGTCCGTTCTTTGGATGTGAGCCATTCTTACTGGTGTAAGGTGGTATCTCATTTTGGTTTTGATTTGCATTTCCCTTATTACTAATGACGTTGAGCAATTTTTCATGTGTCTGTTGGCCATTTGTATTTCCTCTTTGGAGAAGTGTCTTTTTAGTTCTTCTCCCCATTTTTTGATTGGGCTTTTTGTTTTGCTTATGTTTAGTTGTGTGAGTTCTTTGTGAATCTTTGTTATTAAACCCTTGTCACTCATGTGGAGGGCAAAAATTTTTTTCCCATTCAGTTGGGCATCTTTTAGTTTTTTAGATGCAAAAATCTTGAACAAAATCCTGGCAAACCAAATCCAACAATGCATTAAAAGCATCATTCACCACGGCCAAGTGGGATTTATCCCAGGGGCACAAGGATGGTTCAACATCCGGAAATCAATTAACATAATACACCACATCAACAAAGAGAAAAACAAAAACCACATGATAATATCAATAGATGCAGAGAAAGCATTTGACAAAAGTCAGCATCCATTCATAATAAAAGCCCTTGAAAAACTAGGGATTAAAGGAACTTACCTCAACATAATAAAAGCCATCTATGACAAACCTACAGCAAATATCATCCTAAATAGGGAAAAACTAAAAGCATTCCAGTTGAGGAATTAGATAAGGATGCCCACTCTCCCTATTACTCTAATATTGTACTGGAAGTTCTAGCTAGGGTGATAAGGCAAGAGAAAGACATAAAAGGTATACAAACAGGCAAAGAGGAACTGAAGCTATCATTATATATTGATGACATGATTCTCTATATAGAAACCCCATGATTCTCTATATAGAAAATCCACAGAAAGACTACTTGAAATAATAAACCAGTTCAGTAAAGTAGCTAGATACAAAATCAACACACAGAAGTCAGTGGCTTTCCTATATGCAAAAAGTCAAATAAAAGAAATCAGAAAAACCATCCCATTTACCATCACACCAAAAAAATAAATAAATACTTGGGAATAAACCTAACAAAAAACATGAAAGAATTATACAAAGAAAATTTCAGAATGCTCCTGAAAGAGATAGAAGAAGACATAAGGAAATGAAAAGACATTCCCTGTTCTTGGATTGGAAGAATTAGTATTATCAAAATGACCATCCTACCAAAGGCAATCTACAGATTCAATGCATTAGAATCCTACCAGCAGATTTTCTCCTGAATTAGAAGTGAAATGAGAAAGGTAAGTCAAAATTAGTGTGTCAGCTACTTTAAGTTTGATATTTTGTTCTGTTCTACAATGTATTAAAAATTACATAAAAACCAGGAGAAAAGAACTGGTTAAGTAAAAAAAAAGAACCTGTCATATCAAAGATTTTTAGAACTTCATATCGTTTTGCAGATGCACAGAATAATTGGATAGTTCAGAATCTCTCATAGATGAGGAAGTTAGAAGATCAAGAGGAAAGTGACCCTGACAGAATCAGACAGTGAATCATTGATTAGGAGAAGAATCTTTGACTTCTGTAGAGAAATAACTTGGTAGCAAAATATCAGTGGAGTATTAAAAACCCCTTTACCTTAAAATGTGGAATAAAATCATAGTTCTTATCTTACTTTTTTTGTTTTTGTTTTTATTTATTTATTATTTTTAAATTTTTATTGATTGATTGATTACTTTTTTGAGACTAGGTCTCACTATATTGACCAGGGTAGTCCTGATCCCATGGACTCAAGTGATCCCCAGACTCAACCTCCCAGGTAGCTGGCATTACAGGCGCCAGACACCACTCTCTGCTGCTCTTTTCGAGACCAGATCTCACTATGTTGCTCAGGGTGGTCTTGAACCCGCAAACTCAAGCCTCTTGCTTCCCAGAGCTTGGACTACAGACATGCTTCACTATGCCCAGCTATGTTTTTGTTTTCACATCCTCATGTACCATATTGTTTCAATTGCTCTTTAGGTTTGGATTTCCAAGAAATGTATTTTCTTTAGGCTTCATTTTTTTTTTTTAATTTCAGATTGAACTCTTAAGAAGCTGGGGAACAAAATTGAAATACAGGAAGTTAATAGATTGTTGGTAAAGAAAGTCCTAATCTATATAATTCCAGTTTCCTTAGGTATTACATGTGCTGTGATAATACCCATCAGAAGAGATGTGAAACTGTGTCTTTGAATCATATATAGTGTTGTGAATGAGCATTAACTCAGAAAATATATATATATATACACACAATTAAAAAACAAGAAATCCTGTGATAACATTTACAAGATAATTTTATAGCCAACTGATCAAGATAATATTCTCACTCAACTTTGTTAGAATAGTAAACTTAACTGAATGTTATGTCTCTAATGATCTGGATCATAAAACCTCTAAATCACTTAGAAAAAATACCAAATTATGCAAATACTACCCATGATAAATAACCTATTGGTTAAGAGCAGTGACTCTGAAGTTAGTTTACCTGAATCATTTTTCCCTTACCACCATTTCTTACTGTTGAGACATCAAGAGGGCTATTAAATTTTTTATGTTTATTATTCATTTCAAAAACCAGGACAGTGAACACACCTATCTAATGGATTGAGATGTGGGAGAAGTTAATAACAAATAAACAGCTTAGAAATACAGCCTATTTTAAGTCTTTTGAAATTGGTTTTGTTGTTGTTAGTATTATAATTCTATTAGTATCTTTGGAAAGTTCCTGGCAGTGCTGACTGGGTTTCTTTTAGTATATGATATATAATCCACTTAAGATTTCATCAAATTCTGCAAGACTGTGTCAGATATTATATACCACGATATGTATTTATCACAACAAAAATGAAAGGAGCTTGGTTTACCTTGATCCATGAACAGGTTATGTATTTTCTCCTATTCATACACTTTGAGAAACAGATAGGCAAAAATGAGTCCATGAGCTTTCAGTGGAACCTTGATATCCAGACTTGTGTAACTCTATACTACCATGTACAGAGGTTGGTAATTTAGGAATCCAAAGAAAATAAATTAAACTAACATCATATTGGAATAGGCACTACAGTTTCAGTTAACTAGTTGAATATATAGAAACAGGAGAAATATCACAAATTTTTGAGAAATACGCAGAGCACTAAGATGTGATTGACACATTTCCCATCACCAGAACTTTCACACTTAGTATAATTTCACCTTAAACATATTTAATATGCAATGGCAATAATGAATGACTACTCAGTTCCTCCATAGCACCAACACAGAATATATTAAAGTTGGTTAGTTAAAATGGATCTCTGATTGTTTCTGACATAACCCGAAGATCTTTTATTTCCATACTGCCTGAAATATTATGTGGAACTTTTAAGACAAATTATTATGAACATGGTGAAATTGTCATAGAAGCGTGCTAATTTTGTTTCAAACAGTAATTTTGTTACCAAAGTAAATAGTTTAGAGGGAAATTTGTCCTACTTGTTATCTAGGAGCAAAGGTAAAAGAAGATGATTTCATTAAAATCAAATAGTTTTCTCCTAATCATAGCTGTATAACAGACAACAATCTCCCATGAAAGGTTGCTATCTGTTTGAAGAAAGCTAAAAAAGTGTCATGGTTAGTATCTTTCATTTATAAATATTCAAGCACATACTAGTTGATCATCTGACAAAGATGCTATGGAAAGATTTACCTGAGCTATGAGGGGAACAATATCACTTCCAGCTCTAAAGTCTACAGTTTTAATCACCAAGCCCAGTCATCACTGAAACTCATTTAGTGATTTCAAATTCATGCTTCTACTTCTATACAGGTGACTTACTCAAACAAGAGACTTTGAATGGCAAATGTAGCTTGGCATGAACAGAACAGGAAATAAGCGAGGCAAGACTATCTCTGCCATCATGGAGATTGCATTATTTGGGAAGTTCATAAATACAGACACAAAAGAGACTTGCTGTTTTTATTTTTATTGCATTACATTCTTTAAAAGGAGGTTAAGTGCTGTGAAGGGAATAAAATTAGGCAATATGATAAATTATGACTAAGGAAGGCTACTAAGATTATCAAGAAAAGTTTCAGAGATCGAAACTGAGGAATGGAAAAAGTCAATTTATGGGGAAAATTTTGTGAAAATAACATTCAAAAGAAGAAAGCAGTCATTGTAGATACCCTGATATTAACACTAATCCAGGATCAAAAGGGAGATCAAGGTTAGATCATGAGGTATTCAAATCAATCTACACCAACTATATAATAACTTTGGCTATACATGGGGAATTTGTTATGGTGAGTTAGACATGCATATTATCCAAAAGAAACAGTTGATTTGAAATTACATTGGAAATTCTGACTGAAACTCTTGACACAGGTACAACCCTATTAATGATCACAGCCATTGTTTTTTAAGTTTCACTCTAGAAATCATTTGCAGACATTTACCAGGGGTGTTTAATATCCTCTCCAAAACACAGGGCAGGGAAGAACAAACATTCTACCATGTCTGCAATGTGAACCTAGTGTTGTACAATTGCAATTTGGCTGATGCTTACCCTGCTGACTGCTTTGCCAGCAGTCCAGCATTTAAAGCCTTGAATTCCTGTCCGTTCATCTGTAGTTGTGTTTATGTCTCTCACTTAAGCAGTTTTCAACACACTTCTGTGGTTCTTTTGATATAGTGAATGTGCAGGTGTATGTCTGACTCTGCCAGGGACTCCGTCCAGATCTGGTCTTTATTGCTAAAACAGACATCCTTGAGTATTTGAATCATCGCATATGCCATATTTACTCTTGTGTAGGTAGGCCAATTTTCCTCCAGCTAAAGATATAATTTAAAATTATTTTTCCCCACTTACTCCTCCACTTCCCCCCATTGCTTATGCTAAATAATTCAGCTCACTACTCTAAAAGTGAGTGAGTCACCCAACCCATCTATATTCTTTCAGGGTTAGAGAGTAGGTCAAAATATGCCAGAAAAAGAGTCTATTCCCAGCTGACTTAGAGAAAAACTTCTATCTCAAAATATCAAGATAATTGCATCAACTGAAACAAGATTTTGTTTTTATTTTGATCTAATTCCTGGAAAATAGATGCAATCAAGAAAGACTGGTTAGATAAAGGGGTGAAAAATTCTTTGCAACTAGCTTTTTTTAACATTGCCTCTGAATCTCAGGTTTGAAACCTTGCAGTTATGAATTGGAAATCCATGTGTTACATAATGCATTGCTGGAAAAATGCCCAAGACACAGATGTACGCTATGAAGGTCTAATACTAACATTAATCTAATGAATGGTCTATTAGAAAAATGATTTGTGTACATCTTAATGGAAAGTACATTTTCTGAGTGAAGTTGGTGGATTGAAATGCAAAAAATGACTCCATCCCCTAAACATAGCTTCCAGCTACCACATCAACCAATAAGATAAGTTGGTTCACCTGCGCAGAATGTTGAGTGATTACTCTGCCTTGTGTTGCCCGGGGGAAAGCATTTTCCAAATCCCATGCAGGTGTCTAAGAAAGACTACCTAAAAAAGAAAGAAACTGAATTCTCCTTTTTGAGCTCCTGGATGACTCTTTTCATATGTAAGCTAATTTTTTTTTTAATACTAGTTCATTTTTCAAGAGCAACAAAAACTAAGCTCTTGTTTATCCCAACGGGTTATTTGGTTAAACTTTATACATCATATTGTGACTGGTTTAATATTTTACTTCAAAAGTCATATCATCTTTTATCTTTTATTTATAGTGATCTTCATATTCATTTCTCAGCTGAGACAAGTACTTTAGGGAGACCTAGCATCATTGATCTCTAATCTTTTTTCTCTCTCTTGTGGGAATGCATACTTTTTGACCCTGAAGAAAGAACATCAACATTATTTTTTAAGAGAAAAAGCAGGGGTTCTTTTTAAGCTGATAGGGAATCTGCTTTTGTCACCCAGTAGGTGATTTGGCTTTAAATGAAATCAGGATTCCACTTTTTTTTTTCTTTAAGTGCAATTGCCTTTAGAAGAGGAGACAGAATCAAATATTTCATGTAGCTGACGACTGATCATTAACAGGTAAGAGTAAGACAACCTAAAGAAATGCTTAAATGATGCAGGTGATGATAAATTAAATGCTTCTTGCCAAGTACAAATGAATTCATTGGTAGAACCTAGAGACAAGGCCAATAGACTCATAATTGCATTTTAAGGAATCTAAATTCTATCTAGTTCTGCTGTGAAGCCGCCAAAGGGAATTGCAAATCAAAGTATATATGGAACTCCGCTTGTTAGCAGCCACTAACTCGTTTCTCATTTCATGAGCTGCCAGTAGGGGCAGAGTGGGACTTGAAATTGGTAATCCAGAGGTTCAGTCAATTTGGGGTTGAGTCTTCAGATCAACATCCATCCATCCAGGCTGCACCATAGCCAGCAGCTGAATTTATACTTTTAAATTCAAATGAAATTAACTTAGGACTCTTCAACTTATGCTCCCCTATTGAGGTCAAGTTGCTGCTCCTTAATTAAGCCCTTATTTTCAGCACAGTCAGTATTCTCCTAATACAAGTGGCATTTTTCTTTTCTGTCCCAAATTCTAGGTCCCCACGTACCTTTTTGAACCTGATCATCTGATCCATGTACTCATTCCCAGGAGTAACATAGAAAATATCTTCTGCAATGCTTCAGAATCAAAGGTATTCTCTAAGAGATATCTGTTACACATTATTATCATGCTGCAGTAGGTCTTCGGATTTGAATGCATATTAAGAAATATCATCATCTTTCACTGCTTCTGGCATGGTAACAAATTAGCACTCTTCTAAGGAAAACCCTAGAGAATACAAATAGGAGAGTTTTATTAAGAGTTTTATGATAGAAGGTAACTTGATAAAGAAAAAAAAGAAAATTTGAACACTGGAACTGAGACCCATTAACAGCTCTGTAACCAGCTAGCTGCAGAAATTTGAGAAAATCACTTAGCTCCCTGGTCCTGTTTCCTCAAGTAAGGTGAAGTGTCTGGGATAATTAACCCCTTCAGTCTTTTCTGGTTCTAAAACTCTATGATACAGACAAAAAAGATGGAACACTCTCATTAACAGCATCCTGATTCATTCTCTCTCTCTCTCTCTCTCTCTCTCTCTCTCTCTTTCTGCCTTGTAAGAGACTCTTATCACACTACAGCATGACATCTCTTTCTCAAATTGTTTCTAGACAGGTGGTGGAAGGCCATTATGGGGTTAATTTGCTTAGCTTTTGGTTTAGATTCCTCTGGCACATCGTGTCCAGCCTTAATATTTTACACTGTAAGCCATATCATCTTTTATCTTTTATTTATAGTGATCCTCATATTAATTTCTCAATAGCAGCTGGTGAGGCAGGAGGGACAAGTCATTGATCTTCCAATTTATCCGCTACTCTTACATATCCTGAGGTCGAGGCAGCCTGGAGAGATTGATGGGCTCTGGCACCCATCCAGCAGCTGTGTGTTCCTCATGCATGAAAATCAACCACAGGAAGCTGAAATTCAACAATTGGCAGCAATGTCAGCCACCTCTGTAATAAATATAACAGGACGTATTTTAATAATTGAACGGGGCATCTGGAATTTGGTACAGAAAAAGCTCATATATGAATGGGCCAGTGAAACTTTGCCCTGTCCAAGAGTTATGTTTTGTGATGGGGGTGGAGGTAGGGGAAGCTATTTGCAAAAATTCATAGACTGAAGATTCTTTTTCCTTGATTTTTAGCAAGTGTTGATAAAAAAGAAAGCAATACTTTCATTTTCTCTAAAGCCAAATAAGTTTTATGAATGTATATTTTTGATTTTGCAAGAAAACCTGCAGATAGGAGATTATATTATTGCTCAATAGTCTTAAAGGAAATGAATGGCTCGTTGAGCCACATCTACTATAATAGTCACAGATATTAGGTGAATAGTTATGTTCAGAAACTTGAATCACTTGTGGATTCTCATAGGGACAGATCACTGATTGAGTCTGAAAGAAGGTCTTTTTTCCTTGTCATGGCTGAGTAGTGGCCTCCAACAGGTCAAGCAGTGGTCTCAGTTTGAACATACCAGATTCCTGCAGCACAAGCCTTGGGGCATGACTTGCTTCCCTGCCACCTTACAGTGGGGGTGGATGACTGGCACAGTTCACTAAAAATGGCAAAAATGACAGATTTCCACACACCCCAAATGTCAGTGACCCTGCTGGGGCTCAGGCATCAGGTGGCAGTGGTTACCCCACTTTGTCACCCCAGAGCATGCAATCCACTGGGGAAGCAGCAGCAAGTATATCCCTGTCAATGCCAGATCCAGCAACTGAGCAAACTGCAAGACTTCTGGCTCCTGGCTGGGGCTCTTGAGGAGGATTGGGCCCTGCTGGGGCAGCTCCAGTGATGGAATTGCAGGTAATGAGCCTCTGAATCCCAGGTCAACATGGCAGACTTCAAATAGAGCCCACTCTGCAGGAGCTGGAGACTCAGTGCTGCTTCAGACTCCTCCCTCCAGTGTTGTTATACCTGGCCCCACTGAGGATGACTGTTACAGTCCACGAACCTGTCCTTCAGGGAAGGTTGTATATGTGCAGGCACCATGTTTTCCCTTTTGAATTTGTGCCTGGGTGTCAAATGGACCACTCAGGTAAATATATTATTTAGGTTGAAAATGAAAGTGAGCTGATAGATATTAAACAGCACTGTCAACTTGATACATTCTGCTTCCAGTCTCTGAAGAAAGGATTCTGCAGCCAGCATCTAAAGAGAGAAGGACTCAACTGAAGGCTTCTGAAGAAGCAGCATTGGGCAGATGACCTCCATTGGATTCAGCAGACCTTAGAAGACTTCTGTAGAACTTCACAGAGACTCAGCAACTTCACCTGGCCTTTTGTTTGGAACTATTAGACAATGTCTGTGGTCTGTGGACACTATCTGGGGTAAGATAGATGGCCTCTTATGGCCTTAGAAACTGTTTCCCCATTCTCCTATTTGTTAAATAAATCCCATTATTGTTGTTCTATGAACTGAGTGTTCTTGCAATTATTACTATATGGGTGAGAACCCACAGAGAGTGACATGTCTTCAACCTTAGCCCTATCCTTTGATGTTGTTTTAGCATGATTTTAAATTGACTCCAGTCATTGACAGTAGTTTAACTCTGAGCCAGATACTCTGAGCCAGTTACCTCTTCCCACTGCCTGTTTTTCAGTTAATCTTTCCTGCCTGAATTCAGGTATTGAAGGTTTATTTGACCATCAACTTTGTGTCTGTCTACAATAAAACTTACCTGCTAAGGCTTAGCTCTTTCTGTGTTTGGAAAAACAAATGCTAACAGTGTGGATAGAGCAGATTTTCCTGTTAGGCCACATATAGGCTGCTGTGGTGGCAGGACCAAAAAGAGCCTACACCTCTTATAGAACTACAAAGAAACAAAGCATGCCCAATAACAGCCTGAAAAAATATATTCCATCCCCTTGGTTATTACTCAATATTCATACTAGATAGACACACATATTATCGTGATTTTTTTTTATATAATAGAGTAACTAATAATGCCCTCCAGGTATAAACCGAAGTGTCAAGCTGCTCAGGAAATTTCTTACACAGAATGGCATGAAAACTATTTATTTTTAGCAAAACATATATGGAGATTTTGAGTGTGCATGGGGTTTGAGCAATGTTAAGATTTTCACAGATACATAGCCTCATAAAATGTGTACTTCACTTCCCCTGATGAACAGAGCTGAGTTGATCCCTTTGAGTGTTGAAATAATAAATATATCATATTATTTAATCTCATATGGAACTATTGTCTGATGTAAATAGACAATAAAAATATAATTTTTTCCACAAGGATTAAGCTCTTATATATATTTTATATATATATATATATATATATATAAATGCCCCCGTACAATTTAATGCCATTTTTCCCATTATTTCTCTAACCAGACTTTATTCTATAGTTGCAGATATTCATAAATAAAAATTCAAGTGGGAACTTGCTCCCAGACTGAAAGTGAGACATGCAATATAATATTATCTTGGTCAAAACAGGTCAACTCAGTGAAAATGATAAGCTGAATTACATCACTTCACCAAGTGTTATTATTAGCAGTGTCATTGAAATAAGAGTAAGAAGAGCAATAAAGTAGTAGTAATGATACTTCATGTTCATCAGCACATAAACATCTTCAAAAGATTTGTAAGTGCATTGTCTCAGTTCACAGATCAATTCTTTATGGTAGATAAGCAGCAAAAACTGATATCCTTTTTTTCATTACTTAGATGAAGAAACTAAATTTCAGAGATATTACGTTATTCATCCAACTAAAGCCAGAGAAGCTTGGTCTCTACTTACTAGTCTGATCTCCTCCCTGTGAATTGATGAGACATAAAGTAACAACACTGATAAGAAAAAGGTGAGGAATACATTTTTCAAGAATTCTTTTGATAAGAGGAGTTAAGGTGACTATTTTTGCATGACAGTTCTTAGAGACCAAACAAAGATTTATAGACTTGGTAAAATGTGTCAGTCAGGAATGGTGGGGCTGAGAGTAATTTCAAAAATGGAATCTGTATGTATAGTATTATACAATTTGGTCTTTGGCTATAAATAATCATAATTAGAGAAGGTAAAGAACTGTCTTGAAGCTGCTTAAAAACTTATGTTCCCCAAAGAAGTACCCTGCAATACCTTTTCCATATTCTAGACTCTCATCTTTAGAGTTTATATGAACTACTTCTTTAGCAGTTTTATCTAAAATATTATTTTCCATGAAACAGGAACACTGCAATCTATGACTGCTTTGTAGGTCCAGAGTTCTGGAAGATTTAGGGTCCATCTACAGGCTAACCACTTGGCAGTAAACTTGTGAATGAAAGATAATGGTGAAAGATCTAGATAACTGAAGTCTGTCAATGAAAATTAAGGCAGAGTTATCCCAGAAGAGGAGTCCTTCCTGTCACTGTTATTCCTGGTACACTGATCACTGGCTGGGAATCTCCAGGTGTCTGTCCAACACTGGTTCCAAGCAATAGAGATTAGAGACCCTCAGAGGACAGGAGAATTCAGCTTGAAGCTACACCTAAAACAGCCTTCTTTTTACCAACAAGAATCAGAATTTACCAGGTGTATAATTTAGGCAGTCAGAGGCTCCACTCAGTAAAAGTTTAATCATGTTCAAAAAGCTTTGGAGAGTAACCATGAAAATGTAAAATATTTGGATGCAAGGGTCTAATCAGCCTAATTATTCTGCATACACAATTTCTTTTTCTGGAAATATACTCACATAATAGTCACCAAGTTCTCCTACCACTCACTTATTTGAAGTGGAGAAAAATAAATGCTGCTAAGATAGTGTTGATTTTACTGCACCCTGACAGTTTATTTTTTACCAAGAAAAATATTTACAAGAAAACAGTTGATCAATAAAGAAAACATCTCTTTAATCTCTTACCTATTATTTATATGGAAAATATTTTTTTTCTCACACTACCACTTGGGATAAACAATAACACAAATAATTATTCCCACCCATTAAGTTGGTATTCTCAAAGTAATAAGGTCTGATAATCAATAAATGAGCACCACTTCCATTCATCATTTCTCTCTACATCACCTTGTACTTTTTCCTCCTCTTTCTCAATATCAGAGAACTCAGGATATTTGTTAATTTCTAAAACTAGTATTTTTGAAAGTGTTTCCTATTTCCAAATTATCTGCTATGCAGATGTCCAATATTTATTTTATTGTTCAAACAGACTTTGTTGTACATAATTCTCTCAAATCTAGTTTTGTGGTAAACGATTGCATTTCTTCCTATTTTATGGCTATATAATACTCCATGGTGTGAATATATCACATCTTCTCAATCAGTCACCTGTTCATGGACATTTATGCTGTTTCTAGTTCTAGCTATTCTAAGTAATGTTGCTATGAACTTTGTGGAACATATGGAAGGAGGCAAAAGGATGTGGATTCATATTCTGTCGATAGATGTTCAAGAGTGGGATTGCCAGCATTATAGAATTCTCATTGTTAATTTCTTAAGGTAAATTCTGACAGTTTTACATAATAATTGCCCCAGTTCACATTTCTAACAAGAAAATAATCAGGTTTCTATGTTCTCCATATCCTTTCTAACACTTGTTGTTGGGGTCTTTTTAATATGTGCCATTCTCACAGTTGTGAGATGTCTGCATCTTGCTTATTAGAAGAAAATAGTATTTTAAATGTGTTTTTGGCATTTTGTATGACCTCTTTGGTTAATTGTACCCACTCCATATTTATTAATAGTGCTTTTTTTATTGTTGACTTATATGAGCTTTTTACCTGATAAAAATTTATTTAATTGCATGCATTACTTTGGATGCAGTCTAACATTACCAAATGAAAAAAATCCCAAATATACTAAAGTAACATAGCAACACAGATGATTCAAAAAAGAAGTAACATTCCAAATGTTAATGTTTCAAACAAACTTGATATGTCTTTGAAATGACCAAGTAGTCCCTGAAAAAGAAGGGGAAAAAAAAGGAAGGAAATGATAAGTTAGAATAGCAAGAAAGGATACTTACTACCATTAATAAGAATTGGCATCACTGGTTGTTTAGGAATTCAGTAAATTGTCTTTGCTTTATCTGAATTAAAAGCTATCTAACATAAATTCCAGAGTCACAGAGAAACATGCCTCTCAAATATTTGCAACAGCTTGGGACTTTGTTACACAAACTTTGGGGGACTGTTAAACTTGAAGAAGAAAGTCCTTTGAAAATAGATGTTCTTATCTGTTCCTGGTTTAGTCATCCCCTGTAGGAGAGCTGTAATTCAGAGAACATTTTTTTTTAATTTGAAAGACAGTACTTGAAAAGATTTAAGTCTGGAAGCACTGGAAATATCAGGCTGAGGATTGCCAATATGGTTTTTTAATTTATTACTTAGATGAAAATTAGGGCACTTTTACACACCTTTTTTGGGGGTGAGAAGGGGTTTAAGTAGTAGAAATATCAATTAACCATAACAGATTAAGACAATCTTCCTTGATATTGAGAATATCTTATACACAGAGGCCTTCTGCCAGTGGTTAATAATTTGTTTTTAATCAATTCAGAACATTTCATAAGTTCAAGAAAACTTGATGGCATTAACTCAAGTTTCATTTAAATGTTTGTATCCCACAATCATCAAAAGATCATTTTCTTTGAAAAATGAGATCTTTGTTTTGTCTTATTTAGCAAAATGATTCTAACATAATCTTTAAAATTCCAAAGAAACTTCCAATTTTCTTCCACCCCTATAGCTATGGTTGGATATTTTTCATGTGCATAAAATGCTAGGAAGGCATCTAACCATAACCACTAATCACCAGGTACCACAGCAGCCGTTGGATATCACTGCATCTAAGAAACATACTACTAGCTTGCTTGGGTTATAAACTTCAAGTATGATGGAACCAAAGATTGTTTTTCTTTCTTTTCTATAACACATGGTGGTAAAGTGATATCAAAAAAACTATTGCTAAAATATCAATGAATATCACTTTATTATTTAGAGTCCCATCTCTCACTAAGACCAAAATAGCTGTTTTGAGAGAAATAAACTACAGGAAATTAAACTAGCAGATACCATACTAGATTTGACTTTATTATTGTTTGTTTCATGAGAAAAATGTTTTCTCAACTGTTCCTTATCAGACTGTTAAAGTACAATTGATGTATAATAAATTATACATATTAAAAGTGCACAATCCAAAAAAGTTCTAAAATACACTTATACAATGAAGCTGTTACCAGCATAATCAAGAAAATGAAATTATCTCTAACCAACAAGAATTTCTTGCTCCAATGAGTACCTTCCCCTTCCCTTTTCCTCTTCCTGCTCCTCTGCATCCATAGCTAGCTATTGATCTGCATGCTCTTTCACTGCAGATGTTTTTGCATTTTCTAAAATTTTGTATACATAAATTTATACAGTGTGGACTCTTTTCCTTCTTTCAGCATAATTATTTCAAGAGCAACACATGTCCTTTTGTATATCCATAGTCTATTTATTTGTTATTCTGAGTAGTGTTATACTGTATAAATGCACAACAGTATGTTTTTCACTCACCTGTTGATAAATGCTTGCTTTGTTACAATGTCTAGTTATTGAAATAAAGATACTATAAACATTCTGTACAATTATTTTATGTAAACAAATTGTTTTATTTTCCTTGAATAAATGTCTAGGTGTAGAAGAGCTGGCTCATATAGTAGATGTATGTTTAGCTTTTAAAAAAAAATGCTGCAAACTGATTTTTGAAATGATTATAACATTTAATTACAACAGTGTGTAAATGAATTCCAGCTCCCACATTTCCTCACCAACACTTTTCTAACATGGCCACTAAATAGCTGTCTAAAGGTATTTCCTGATTTTAATTTTCATTGAACTAATAATTTGATGTTGTACATCAACTTCATATGTTTATTAGTCATGTCTGTATTTGTATGTCTCTTCATGAGATCAGTTTTCAAGCATTTGCCCATGTTTCCAATTTGCTTTCAGTTATTAAATTGTTTTAAGCATTCTGTCTATGACATCAGTGTAAGTATTTTCAGGTGTGTAGTATAGTTTCATGTATAGTATAGTTTGTAAATACTGTCTTACAATTTGTGTTTTTTTCATTAGTAATATATTTGTAAAGCAGGAGTTCATTTTGATAGAAGCTAGCTTATGTTTTTTCTTTGCTAGAACTTGTTTTTGCTCTTTTCTTTTGGGGATCTTTACCTGACCCAAGGTCATAAAGATTTTGTCCTATGTTTTCACATAGAAGTTTTAGAAATTTATATTTTGATGAAGGAATAGTTGACTTCATATGGTGAGGGGTAGAAATCAGATTTCATACTGTAACATATGGCTACTGATGTACAATACCCAGGTTTCCAGCATATTTGTCAAAACATCTAGTCCACTGAATATATGCACCTTTGTTGAAAATCAGATGTCCCTGTCATCTATGTTCTGTTCAGTTGACCTATTATGCATGGTTCTTGCTTATGACACAACCTTTCTATTCTTTTAATATGTTCACATACATAGACTCCCAGTTATGGAACTTCATCATTTCAGTGAACACATCTAGGTAATTTGAAATCGATGAAACTGGTTCTCACACTAGACACTTCAAAATGCCCTTTAAAAATTGATATATAAAAGCTGTTAATTCTAAAACATTCCCAATTCCAAAGCATATTAATGCATCTCCAACAACGGTTTTACATATATGTGGGGATGCAGTGTTTGGGGAGCATGTATGAGTGGGATGTAACATCTATCCTAAGAGATCATTAGAGAAGGGAAGGGAAAGGGGAATACCAAGTCACTAAATGTTAAAAATATTTATTCAAGTGTTTGTTTTTAAAATCTACATTGAGACAAATAAGCAAATCATTATAAAATATAAACGTTTAGAGAATACTGCACATTTTGACAAATCACTGAAACACTAGAGGTAATATAGAAGAACTTCCTGGGACTAGCATATCTTTTGTTTTTTATCACTATAAGGTGATTGTATTTTTTTTCAGTGTACTGTACAGGTGGGTGTGATAAAATTAAAATTTTCTCAGAAAGAAAAATGAACAAAGAATATATGTTGTCAACTTGTCTAAAACATTTTTGCATTCTGACTCATTTTTCTTTGTATTGGCATTTCAAGGAATTGTTTTTTTAATTTGACTATTATAAAAGTCTTGATAACTTCAGTGAAATTCCATGAAGATAATATAAACAACTGTAACAGAAAGTGAAGAGATGATAATAGCAATCAGCACTGTGATATTTCTTGTCAGCATGTTTTATCACGCAGAACAGTCACAGATCCCAATTAATTTGACTTTTTGACCTTTATGCTTTAGTTTGGTGGAAGAATTTCTTTTGAAAATCAGTTTACATTAATTTATTTATCACATTTACATTTTTGTACTTAAAGATAATTAAAGACCACACTTTGATAGCATAATCTTAGAGTCGTACAGAAAGTAGTTATATGAACTATTTATAGATCTGGGATTCAAGGTTATTGAAAGCCGTGAAGTTCCAGTCTTTCTTAATGTAGCCTCATTTCCCAGAGAGATGGAAACATACTTGTGCTTTTGTTGTTTAAAGTAAATTGACACTTTTCACCTGACATCTTCTGTTATAGATGTGTTAGATATTGAAGGAATTACAAAATCTATAAACATGGTTTTTGTCTATAATTAGATTATTAATTAGTTGTGGGAGCGAATTCAATGGCTCAACAAGAAGAACCTCATCAAGGTGGTTCAAAAGCCACACTTTGATAAACTTCGCTTTAGGACAGATTAGTTTTTTATTTTTTCATTAAAATCCTGAATGCAGTGACTATAAAGTTGAATATCAGACTGAAAGTTCTCTTTAGATTTTTATCAGAGATTCTATCCCTGATACACATTACTGTGTTTCTTACAGACCTGTAAAAATCCACGAAAGTTCTTGAGTCTCACAGGTATACTGACCCCCTTTAAGAATGTTCATAATTTAACCTTAAATGGCCCATTCCAAGAGAAAGAAATAGGTACTGAATGGCATTCTATTCAGAGGGAGAGAAAAGAGGTCTTAGTTTGAATAGAACATTTTGTTGACTCTTCATAATGACAAATAATGGAAAAAACTGAATATGCTGATAATTAATATGAAAGCCTAAAGATGAAGGTCAAAATATCTCCTATATTTAGAAACTCATATGGGTTGAAAAATGAAAGAATTTTTAAAATATATTCTAAAAAGAGTTAGGGCTGGGTAATACACTTATCATACAAAGTAGACTTTACTCAAAAATTGACAAAGATGAAGACTACATGTGATAGAACAGTCAACTCACAAAGGAGATATGACAGTTACATATATAATCAACATTAGCATGTTTGATTATATGAGGTAGAATGAACAGAGAAATAGACAAGAATTTAATAGATTTCAATAACCCACATTTAATAATGTATAGAACATCCAGATTGAATCTCCATGAGAAAATCAAGCACTTGAACAATACTACAGACCACATATAGAACATTCCACCAGGATCAAGTGGGGTTTATTTAAGAAGATTCAATCTATGTGATATACCATATGCACAGAACAGAGGATAAAATCGCATGACAATTCAAGTAGATGGAGAAAAATCATTTGACAAATGGCCACATACTTTCATGATAAAGTCACTCAATAAACCAGAAATGGAAGGAAATCATCCCAAAATTATAAAGGCTATACATGAAAACCCACCATTAACATCAAACCAATAGGGAAAAACTGGAAATTCTCCCTCTAAGATTTAGAATAAAGCAAAATGCCCAATTCTGTGCAACACAATGCACAGAAATAGCAGCTACAGCAGTTAAACAAGAAAATGAAGTAAGAGGCATCTAAATCAGACTTGTGGTTCAGTGAGCATAGAGTTTCAGTCATGCAAGATGAAAAGATTCTAAAGAATTGCTGTACATGAATGTGCATATTGATTAGAATGCTGCACTATACACACAAAGGTTTATAAGAGGGTAGATTTTGTGTTGTGTTTTTCCTACATTTAAAAATCACTGAGAACTGACTTCATGGGCAGGGGACATGTATAGCTCCCCAGGCATCAGAGTCAGAATGACTCCATGCTTGATTTAATGCTATGCTCTCCCTGTCTTGAAATTCCTAATAATGACATCTTTGAACTTATGATTTTTTAAATGAAGTTGGCAGGGCTACAGTAAAGTCACTTGAGCAGGAGAGTTAAATTCAATGTGTGTGTCCGCCACCATTCTGACTGCCCCGCTGATATATAGTTTTTATCCTATTTGTTATGTGGTCTCCATAATATGCTTGTTTTGTACTCATTTGGAGTCTTACCAAGTTCCCTTGTGTGGTAGGTCCACCAAATATCTTTGCGAACGGTCACACCTTTATGACAAGTGAAGATGTTAACAGTTCTGAGAAATCATGCTTTGTATTCAAACAACAACTAACCTTTAATGCAGAAAGAAGGCAATTGTGTTTTAAGAAATAAGAATGACCAAAGAATCCTTTCTTACTTTTGCTACTTCCCAGTGTTAGCCAATCACATCAGCTGAAAAGGATGACATGTGTGGAAAGAAAATTGAAGCTCACAATTTCTTTTTCTTATTGTCTGTTACTCATTAATAAACTGAAAGCAGACACAAATTTTAATGACATGATCCCAAGTCAAGGAACCTGGCCACAATCAGAAACTCAAAGAGGTTGTGAATTCTCCGTAGAGCATCTGTAAAGGAGTACATTCTGATGACACCTTAATTTCAAACCTTTGGCTTCCAGAATTATCAGAGTAATTTTTTTTCTCACATAAAGCTTCCACATTGAAGGTAACTTGTTAGGGCAAGTACAGGAAACAAATACAGGAGATATTAAAGCTTTCTCTGGTTTCAGCTATTTATTGCACAAACCTGTCCAGAACTGCCTGACCCTAATATTTTTTCACACAGTCAAAGGTCACAACATTCTATCACCCATAAAAGACCAAGAACAAAATCAACTTCCACTCAAATGCTTTATCTCCAGAAATATTTTCCTTTGTTTTCTAAATATTCCCATCCAATGCACAACATTTTAGCGTTTTATCAATCTTGCAATAAATATACCTTTATTCTATCTAAATTTTGAAGATATTAAGAATAAAAGTGTACAAATGAAAGTCAAAATATTCCTGTTAGTGCTGATAACACTGATTTGAGAACTGCAATATGAATGAGAGATAAATGATTCCATAATTGAATTCCAAATTTGGGAAGAATGACCACGTAATCACACACAGATTGCAGAAAGAGAAGACACTCATTTATACTCTCAGGTGAGAGAATTAGTCAAGGAAAGCATGCCCAGTTAATTCTTTTCAAACTACAAGTTATTTATAAACTCTAGTTCTTTTCCCATATACATTACTGACCTCCCTGTGGGCAAAGAGAAAAAACCATACTGCAATTACCCTAAGGAGTTCTCTTGGCTTGCTTAAGCATAGGAAGAGAATAAAAGCATTTCACTCCCACAGTCTCCAGCAGCATTAAACGCACATAGTCAGACAAATCAGAAACTAGTCTAGCCCTGACTTACTTGTTGTTCACTAATAGTTAATCAGAAGATTTGTCAAAAACATCCCAGTTAGCTGCTAATAGAGCTCTTTGGAAGCAGATTTATCTTTATGGCATATGTAGACCTGTTGTTTCTGGATTTCTCACTGAAATCATACACAGTTTCTTTACTGCTCCAGAAAAGTAAGCCTGTGCCCCAAGCCTACTCTCAGAATTGCTTTTCTTGGACTAGTCATAAAAGCATCATGCAAGGTACATTATAAGCACTGCCATTTTCTGGAGGTGAACTTTCAGCACCAACGTTTATTTCTTCTATTATATTTATAGAGTGGTAATAAGCAATATGCACAGAATTATATTTATTCCAATCTTATTTTTGTAGTGAACCATTATACATCGTGTTACCTGCTAAAGCTAAATCAATAGATGAAAAGAAGTAGCTAGTGATCTCAAGGAATTTTGCCCACGAGAAGACAAGAGATATGTAAAAATATAATTAAATACAATGCAACAACTACAGAAGCCAGACATGCAAAAGTGCAATGGTAGCAAAAAGGAGAGTGTGATTGCAACACTAAATGGAAGACTTTACAAAAGAGATAATATGCAAATTCACTTTGAAAGAATGAAGTGGGTTTTTCAGGTGCACAAAAGAGAAAGGGATTTTTGATGAAAGCAAAAGCAAACTGCAAGAGAGTGAATTGTTCATACAATTTCTAGAAACAAGTGGAAAACAGCAGGGGAGATGATTGACTGAGCGTGATACAGACATCATGAATATCTGGAAACAAAACATTGAACAATGACTCCACTGATAGGATCAAATTTGCATTTTAACATGTCTATTCCAATAGAAATTCTGAGGATCAATTCAAGGCCTATGAGGGCAGAGTGAGTAACTCCCACAGGTAGCATTAAGGGCCTGTCATGAAAACTAGAGGACAACTTTAAAAGATGCTCAAGACACAGAACCAAATAGACTTCATCATTAAGTCAAATTTGCTCCTGAGTAATCAGTAGGAATAATGGTAATTCCAATATTCTTGTTTTACGGATTAAATGTTGAAGTCTTTAAAATGTTCTTATCCATATAACAATATGAAAAGAGTCTAATAGTTGCAAATGCTATTTCAGTGATTGTGTTTATTGGAGTTGTTTTGGGAATGTCTCATTATCTTAGCCATCTTAGCCATCTATTTTCATTGTCTCCTCATAAGAATGAAATTATTTTTGAATCCAGCTATTCTCTATTATCCACAATTTGATGATCTCATTATCCTTGTGTTAACAACCTTTCAGTCTTGAAGAAATGATTTCTTCACTTTGTATCTATTCTTTGCATGCATGCCTGCCCTTATTCAGTTTTTCTTTACTTCAGCTCCAATAACCCATTTACTTTTTTAATTGTGTAAATCTATCACCAAAAATTTGATTTTAGACATTTTTAAGAGTATGAGTCAATGACATTAGTAATAAACACAATGTTGGACAACCATTACCACCAGCATTAGCAGAACTTTTTTATCACCCCAAAGTTAAAGCCTATATCCATTAGAGAACATGTAAAAGTGTACTCTTCCTGTCACCCAGCAACTACTATTCTATTACTGTTGCTGTGAATTTGCCTGTTCTAAATATTTCTAGGAAGTGGACCCATTTAATATTTGTGCCTTTTTGTATGGCTTATTTCACTTAGCACAAAGTTTTTAAGTTTACCCTAGTGGAATTTATCAGCACTTTGTTCCTTTGTAAGACTGAATAATATTCCATCATTATATATGGATGTATGGATGTATGTATATATGCATATATGTAACACTTTGTTTACCCATGTATCCCACTGTGAGTATTCCAGGTATTTATACCTTTTTAACTATTTTATCCATGCTGCTGTAAAAATTGGCTTACATATATATGCTTCTGTTCCTGATTTCACTTCTTCTGGGAATAAACTTACAGGTAAAATTATTGGACCATTTGCTATTGTTATGTCTAAATTTTAAGAAACTAACATTTTTTTCCACAGTTACACCATTTTACTGTCCACCTACAATGAAAAAGGGATTATAATTTCTCCACATCTTTGATAGTACTTACTATTTTGAGTATAATTCTAATAATAGCCACACTCAAGAATATAAACAGATTATAGTTGAAATTTCTATGTTTCTAATGACTAGTGATGTTGAACAAAATTTCAAGTGCTTATTGGCCATTTGTATACTTTCTTTGGAGAAATGTCTATCGTAGTCTCTGTCCATTTTTAGAATTGGTTTGTTTTTTGTTGTTGAGGTTTAGGAGTTCATCAAAAATTATAATATTAATTACCTATCAGCTATATACAACTTCTTACATTCTATGTGCTACTTTTTCACTAAATAATATCATTTGATGCACAAAAGTATTATATTTTTTGAAACCTAGCTTACCTCTTATCACTAGTACATGTGATTTTGGTGTCATATCCAAGATATACCAAGAATCTTCCACCTTTTTTCCTTGGAATTTTATAGTTTTAGCTCTAACAATTAGGTAGTTGATCCACATATTAAGTTAATTTTTGTATGTTCTTCAATGAAACAAACAGCTTATTTCCCACTGGCTGTCCAGTTTTCCCAGTAGTATTTGGGTAAAGACTGCCCTTTTTTCACTGAAATATTGTGGCAAGCTTTTTTGAAAATCCTATAATCACAATTTTCTATTATATTCCCTTGTTCTGTCTGTCTCTGCAGAAGAGTTAAATAGGCACATTTCCAAAGAAGATTTACAGATGGCCATCAGGCACATGAAAAAAAATGGTCATCATCTTGAATTATCAGGGAATGTAGATCAAAACCACAATAATATACCAACTCACCAGTGAGAATGACCCATATCAAAATGACCAGAAATAATAATTCCTGGCAGAAGTGCACAGAAGAAGGAATTTTTTGTTGATGGGAATGTAGATTGACCTCACCCTGATTGAAAGCAGTATGGAGTTTCCTCAAAATAATAAAAAATGTATCTACCACACAACCAGGTATTCCCACTCTAAAGGTTTTACCCAAAGAACACAAAAAAGACTAACTTGAAAGAAAACCTGCACTCCCATGTTTATAGCAGAACTATTTATATCAGTATTTGGAAACAACTTAAGTGCCCTAAAACAGTGGATGAATCAAAAATATGTAGTGTGTATATACATAACAGAAAACTAGTCAGTGATTAAAAAAAAAAGTCATGCCATTTGCAACAATATGGATGTAACTGGAAGAGATTATGCTAAGTGAAATAAGTCAGAAGGAGAAAGATATTTGGATGATGTAATTTTATGTGAAATATAGAGAAACCAAACAAAAGGTTGAAGAAAGACAAAACATTAAAACCAGACTTATAAGCAGACCATAGATCTGAGTCATTGGAGGTCGGGCAGGGGGATGCTATAAGAAGAGGGGCGAAGGATAATGAAGGAGGTCACAATGGACTATGATGGAGGACAGTATGTGCTTTAATGGTGGGAGAGCGCCAGCCACTTCACTTGGGGGGAAATCCTATTCTGTCAAAATACTACTGAGGATGCAAAACAATGGTACTTTATTAAAATTAATAATAAAAAGTTTT
The DNA here is from genome assembly GCA_004024945.1 of Uropsilus gracilis. NCBI lineage: Eukaryota > Metazoa > Chordata > Mammalia > Eulipotyphla > Talpidae > Uropsilus > Uropsilus gracilis. The sequence continues at coordinate 27,187 of PVHY01009680.1, forward strand.
AAAATGAAGTGCCTTAAGAAAGGGTTATAAAAATCCAGTCTGTTTTAATCAATTATATAGTAAAGGGCAGAAGAGAAAAAGAGTTACTGAAATCAAAGAGACAAAGTTATTCTAGAGAAAATAAGTTTTATTTAATGTGATCCATGGGTCACTCAGTTTGCCCCCAATTAACTCTGTTTGAATTATAATGGATTATTTGAGTAAGCAAAGAAAACAGGCAATAAGATTGCTCAAATACAGGTAGTCAGCTATGGTTATCATCACAACTACAAATTCCTATTCAATGCTAAACACTTGGGTTCATTTCATAAAACTACATATTGGTGCTTTATAAATTGTCACATTGAAAGCAGTCTCACTGACAGCTATAAAATGCTGTTATTATTAAAATATTTTCTTAGCTATTAAATTATATTTTGACAATATTTTTTGACAAACTTTATCTCAACATTGTTGTTTCATCCAAGCCAAATTATCTCAGAATAACCATCTGCTCTTTTACTTTACTAGATTAAGTAAGAGAATATTCTCTATAGGGTTGCCCTGCTATTCAGAAGAATGTGTTGGCTATTTTTAGAGTATGGGAACATTACCATTAATATATATATGAAAAAATCCTCCATTCTCAGAATACTGAAAATAACATACCAAATCATACCAATTAGGAATGTTCTACTTTCAGATATCAGGGAAATCTATATTTCTTTATTCCACATCCCAAAAATTCTCTCCATCTACTTTCATTTAATAAGAAAAATGAAGAGCTGGATTTTTCTAGAGCACTCTAGTCCAAATAAATTTAATTGACTGGAAGTTTCAACACTCATCATGTAAAAATGAATGTTTTTCCTATGGATAAAAAGGGAACAACATGACTATAATTTACTGTTTTCAAATATATTCAAGATGTGACCATCTTTCTCAGAATTCCTGTAAGAATTCTTTGGTTAAATGTGTACTGATAAGCAAAATAATCAGGTTGTGCTTTAATTGAATAGCAAGGAATTATGATTAAATGTCATACATAGAAATAATTTCTACTTCTGGAATGTTTAAAAAGGGTTCATGTTAGTTTCAATTTTTCTAGTTTGGATCTGAGCCAAGCCTTTTGCATCTTACCTAATCTCAAAGTTTATTGGGTGGTGGAAGTCCAAATTTGCTCGATACTTTTGAAAATATCATGAAAAAGAAATAAAACTAATTTTGTAATATATAAATTATGTCCAATACTACTTTAAATAAAAATTTTAACTTAAAAAGTATATACAATTTCTTATTGATCAGTGTGTCACTTGGTTTTAAAGTTTCTGCATTTATATGCCTAATGCACATGAGCCATATGAGGGAAAAAAAGCCCACTGGAAATAACCAAAGAAACAAGATTTACACTAAGTAAAGCTATATATTGGCCAAGATTTTTGAGTTCTTTATTGTGGACTGAAACTTTTAGCCCCTGAATAACACTACATGCTTCCTGTGTCTTCAGTATCCAAGAATATACCTCCTATATTATGCTTAAGATTCTCTAGGGTTATATTTAGGTACTAAAAGCATGTGGTACACACCAGTTTGTGCTCACAACAACCAGTGTTGGATTATTTTAAGTAATACACTGCTCCATTATTAATTTGTAAAAAATGATATATTTGCTTTCTAGGCATAAATGCCTAAGATAGATTTCAGGAAGGTCAGAGAAATCAGCTTCTAATTCATATGATATAATCCATTTGATAAATTACATTTGATAGCCCACAATGTACCTAGAATATAATCTTTACATATTGAGGCACTTCAAACTAGACCAAAATCAAACTGCAAGGCTCAATTAGAAGAGCAATGTGCAGTGATGGTGCACTGACAGTTGTGATTCCTGACCTGTGACTGTTAAGGCTAAAGCATGGAATGGACAAAGATTGCTGCATGAACTGAATACAATAAAACTAAAGAAAATGACCTCCTACTGCAAAGTGCATGCACTCTCTTAATGGTAGGGATAAATAGCCTAAAAACTACCCTCCCCCAAAATGATGGGTAACTCAGGATGCCATAAAGATGGACCACAGTGCCGAGCAGAAACTCTGGAATCACACAGGTTGGGTTCAAATCTTGACGGAGCCACTATGACCTGTGTGACCTAAGGTCCAAAATTTAAACCTTGTTTTATCAATTTTATGTTAAGAGGCAAAAGAGAGCACGCCTGCCTAGAAGGGATGCGGGGGGAGTGCAGCACCCAGTCGTGGGGCACCACAGACTATCAGGTTATAACTAGGAGGTACTCCAGCTTCAGAGACAGTTACACAGGCCACTTGAGTGGTCATGCAGAAGTTGGTGCAGAGATAGTGAGCAGGATAGCTGTGGGGGGGAGGGCACTTATAGGAGAGCTGCAGAGAAGGGGGTTAGGAGAGCCTGAGGGAAATGGTGGGAGGGACAGTTTCCTTATTTTCTTCAGGCCCTGGCTTTCAGGACCAGAGAGGTGGGGTAAGGAGGACAACAGAGGGACTCACTAAGTGACTGAGACTCAAATGCTAAAAACCTGTAGAAGCAAAGAGAACTCTTGTAGACGGAATCTCACCAGCCTCTACAGAGCCACCCATCTGATCACAGACACCTGGCATCAGTGCCCCTCTGCTTAGCCAACCCCTTGTCCTCCCTGTCCCTGCTCCCTGGTGCTGAAAACCAGAGCCTGCAGAAAGTGGGGAAACATCCCCTCACGCCATTAGGCTCTCCCTTAGGCTCTCCGAACCTCCTTCTCAGCAGCTCTCCTCCTAACCCCCCTCCAACCTCCCCCACCCCATCCTACTGTCTCTGCACCACCTTTTCCATGGCCATTCAGGTGACCCTGTTGGGAAAGTCCCAAATGAGACAGGGCACAGACACATTGACCATTGCCCTTAGACTTGAAGGCTACATTTCATGAGCCCTGCAGCACTTTGTCTGTGTAGTTCCAAGGACTGTCACAAACAGCAAGGTAAGCAGTGTCTGCTTGATTTCCAGAGAAGTGAGACACTTAGAAGAGCTCCTAGTTTCCAACTGGATTTCTGGAAATTTTGGCACACAAATAGCTTTCATTGAGCAATAAACTGAATTTTCTTGATAGCAAAGGAAGAGGAGCCAACAGAGACCTCAGGGAAAGATGATCCTTTGGCATCTTCATCTGGGCCCAATGGAGACCTCCCTTCCACCAGATGTGACCATGAATATCTGTTCCATCTTCCCATACCTCAAAAAGAAAACCCAAGGGAGAAGACCAAGATGCCTCCCATGAGCTCCCCACAAGACTTTGCTGGAGATGAGTCACTTCTCAAAAATCGGAGGAAGATGCAGCCCTTTCCACACATCCAAGCCTACCTTGCTGGTACACCAGAGTAGTCCTGGTACACCAGCTGGTCCTGTTGATTTCCTTATTCCCAGGGGGTGTATTAAGACTGCTGTATAGAAGGGCTCATCCAAAGATAATGGAGGCAGTATCCACTCAGTTTCAACAGCTGCTGTATGTGACAGCCCCCAACCTCTGAACACCTCAACCCTCGTCCAGCCACATTTGTTCATAGGGGAATCCCCAACATCTATGTACATCGATTCTCCCACTCCTTTGTTTTTACCCTCCTCCTCTCAAGACCCTTCTACCAGCACTCCTATTTCTGATGTCAGGGCAACCACTCCTATGGTAGCCCCTACCAACATGGCTGCCACAGATTTGGCAGTTTTCTCTACCCAGACCAACTTAAAATCCATAGTAACGGAGATGGACACTACTCCCTCTTCACAGGCTCTGATCTTCAGATCTACTCCACAGCACCCCTTGAGCCTCTAGTTCCTCTAGTCCCCAACAATATTGCAGGCAGCTCCTCTCTACCTGCTTTTACCACTGATGTAGAAGCCATGGAAGCAACACTTTGGATTCCTTCCCAGGCTTCCATCATTGCATCCCCCCTCTGACTTGAAGAACCACATCCGGTATCACACAGTGCCTCCAACTTTGAACAACATAAGACCCAGCGGCACCACTGCCTCAAACCATGACTCTACCAGTCTCTTCCCTGCAACATCACATGGCAGAACAACTGCAATTTCCAATGTACCCATCGATGTACCCATCACTCCACCACCATCGCCCATATATGATGAACACCTCATCTCTACCATTGGGGGCCCAGTATATGATGAACACATATTTCCCAACATTGGGGGCCTAGTATATGATGAACACCTCATCTCCAGCAATGGGGTCCCACTATATGATGAACAACTCCTCTCCACTACTGGGATCCCAGTATATGATGAACATGTTTTCTCTACCATTGGGGGGCCAGTATTTGATGAACACCTCATCTCTACTATTGGGGTCCCAGTATCTGATGAACATGTCTTATCCACTGGGAAGCCTCGTGGTCATCCAAGCCAAAGCTGTGGGTGCACATTTTTCTGTAGGAGCCTTGCTATTTAGTGGCAACTTAATGGGGTTGCCATTGCCAGGCTCTGCAGCTATCAGTGCTGTAAACACCCAACAGGCTTTGCTGGCCAACCCAGGTGTCTCCATCAAGACAACCACTAACACCAACTTTGGAGTTGTTACCATGACTCCTAGCACTGGCAATGGGAACTCGCTGTCTACCACCACCACCCACAACCCAAATGGGTTGATGGGACCTTTGGCGCTGATGGATGGTAGGAGCATTGGGGTTGGTCTGGCCACCCCACACCCAGCTCATTCCCATTCATCCAGATCAGTGCACCAGAAAGCATAGAAAAAGCAGGCATCCGGCACCTCTGCTGTTCCTCTCCTTGTATTTCCAGCTCCATCTCACCCAAGCATGACTGCTATGACAGGAAGTGACAGAAATTGGCCAAAAACTGCACACACTCATGGATCCAACTTAAATCCAAACACCTGAGTTCATCTGCGACCCAAAAGAAGAGGAACAGAACAGGAATTGACAATAGTGTTACTATGTCTGTAAAACCTAGGGATCCCAGTTTGCACCACCACATCCTGGGCCCGCCTGGGAAAAAAATAGCTCTCACACATGGACCACTTGTCACCATGAGCAACATACATGGGAAAAGAGGCAAGTGTGTATGCAAATCTCACTACTCCAAATGGGTCTCACGTGCCTGTGCTGCACCCACTGTAGTTGCAGGTGCTAGGCATATTCATAAGTGGAGACATAAGTGGAGACACACTATCACTGTCACCTAAACCCACAAAGTTGGAATATACCCTTACAGTACCCAGGTGGCATGGTGAGTGGGGCCAACAACATTCCAACAGTTGGAGAAACCGCTATTCCTAATTACCATTACTGGAGCCCACCTGGACAAAACACACATGGTACAACTGGATGCAATGCTATTTCAGCTGCCATGGCAAGTCCCTATGCCATCATCTCCTATCAGAATACTGGGCATCCATCTACCCAAACTGCAAGTAGTGCCATGGGGCAGAGTTCCACATTGGCTATGAATGGATATGCTGAGGGTTCCCCATTGGTACAGAGCACTTCAAACCCTGCATATCCAGAAAAAAAGTCATGAGATGAGGGGAAGTGGTGGAGAATTTTAGGGACAAACCTCTACTTTTATTCATAACATCTGGGCCTCTTCTGACTTTTGAGAAGCCCACAGTTATATGAGGCATCTCAACAAATAAGGAAAAAATCATTCTCTGCAAACTCTCTAACTCAAACTGGACGATTCAGTCACTCTTAAGAGAAAATCTATACTCTTCTGTCAAGCGAGCCAGAAACACATCTCATTGGTGTGTCTTATCATCAAACATTGCTGATGGTTGACTCAAGCTCTGGACTTAGTGTGGATCCTTCAAGACTTTCTCTCTGGTCTCAAAACTGGCAAGATATCCACTGTGGACAGACACTTGCTTTCCCCCTGCCCATTTGCCTCCGTGGGCCTTTATCTTGTATATGTGGAAATACTTACATCTCTATAAAGCTTTGTTCTCATTAATTTGCCTCTACGCATATGTTTTAATACTTCAATTCAGCTATAGGGGAACATTTTACATATAGGAGAGTTGACATGTTGACTTAACTATGCAAAATTTCTTGTGTTCCAGTGACTGGGTAGTGGAAGCAGTTGCACACTAACTGCATTGCTGATTCCTGAGATTTCTGTGCTTTGAGTGGAAGGGATGACAGTTCAGGGGGAAAAGAGATTCAAAGAAGGGAGAGAATAGGTGACTCTCCCTTCTCTCTGCATTTCTCTCTCTTCCACCACTCTGACACCATTGATGGCTAGAAAATCCCTAATGAGTGACAGGAAACCACACATTTTATTTTAGTTTTTTTTTTTAAATACAATGTCTTTTTTCAGTCTTCACATTAAAACAGACCAATTGTACTAATTGTCACTGCACCCAAAGAGAAAGGATGTCACAGCGAGGTTTTTTCCATCTGGAAAAACAAAGGAAGAAAGAACTCACAACTGCTTTGTTTTTACTGGAAATTTAGGATTACTTAGAATTATCACCTTGTTTTGAAATATCAGAGCACTCCTCCTTAATAACCGAGTTCTAGTCTAAGCCACGAAAATATCAAATCACAAGACTTAGAATTGCCTCTAGTATAGGCTCTTGGGTCCCTAATAACTTAATAAAGACACCACGGAGATTGTATCCTCATTGCAAGAGAGAACAGAAACAGCAAGCACACACAAATTATCTGGTAGATTAACCAGAAACAAATGCTATGGAGAATAAAGCAGTCTATGGAAGATTGAGATTTTGGGCAGAGAAGAAAGGGTTTCAATTTTGACAGGAAAAGTGCCACTGGGAAGGTGGGGTTGGAACAGTCTAAAGAAAGGTAACTGGATTATTTCTGAGGGAAAATGGGAATAATCTTTGCAAAGGCCCCAAAGTAATTTGCCTGGAATCTTCTGGGGGAAGTTAGTAAGTTAGTAAGTTAATATGACTGGAATGGAGTCAACAGTTGGGAAGGTGGGAAGGCGGGGAGAAGAGGACATAGAAAAAGTGGTGTCTTCACCGCAACACCATGTGCTGGTTATGATCACAACTGATTCAATTCTCAAGTATTTCAACGAATTCAGTACCTTTTCTATGACCTATGTATCTCAAGGTATTTAGAAGGATGAAATAATATGATATAGTTAAGTGACTTATAAATCATTGTAATTATTCTGTATATACAGTTAGATGGATAGGCTGGGTACACGGACGGAGGGATGGATATACAGGTGGATGGATGGATGCATAGATGCATGGATGGATGATGAGATAGACAGGTGGACAGACAGACAGATAGATAAATAGACCGACCGACCGACCAACCGACCGACGGACGGACGGACGGACGGACGGATGGATGGATGGATGATGAATTGAGATAGCATATATACACAGATACATAGGCTTGATGTGTTCTTCAACAATAGTGTTTTTATTTCCTTCAGTGGGCAATTCAAATAGGACATTCCTATTTTAAAAGGAACTTAAAAGTGCTTACTTTTATGAAGTAAACACATGGAAAATATGATAACTGAGACTAAGAATGCACAGCACTGTGGCTATGCAACATTTATGAGATTAGTCCTATGAAAACAAAGAACCATCACAGAGAGGCTGCTGGACTCCTTCAGGCTCCCTGCTGCCTCATGCATTCAAAGTTGTTTATTACTGCTCCAGAGGATCAAAGCTGAGGTTCCCTGGCTGCCCAGAATCCCCTGGCCTTTCTAGTGAGAACTGCTTCACAGGAACAGGGATGGAGTCCAGTTTGCTTCCACTCACCCTAATACCCTTCACTCCCATGCCTGACACTATCACCAGGGATAAATTCTCAAAATTCAATTACTTGAAATTTTTGAAAAGAAGCTCTTGATTTTAAAAATAACGACCCCAATATTGTAGATGCTTAACAAATCTACAAGAAGTAAATGGGATTTTGAATTTCATGTTTTCATGCACTTACACAGTTGAAACTATTTCTAAATGTTCTTTTACAGAACTGATACCTGAACATTTAACAATGTGAAGAGTGTGGAATGCCACCCTGTCCAGAGACAGTTGTTACTTTGATATTATCTCCCCCATAATTCTCAGCATATTTTCCTGTTATATCATGACAGCCATTTTACTTTTACCAAATTTAAAATTATGCTTATTGATGTCACAGTTTATAACATTTTATATGTTTTGTTTTAAGGGTAGAGGTTCACATGTCAACAGAAGCATGTCATCACACCATTCCCATATCAAGTTCAACAGTATTGTTAGTATCCTGTCAAGAGGGAGAAAATATCCCACTCCCACTCCTCCATCTCCCTCCTTCTTTACAGTATATCATATGTATTTCATTCATTTCACCACTTCTCCATTATTACTGTATAGTTGTGATTGCTTTAAGGAGTGTGACAGCACAGTGGCTAACTGCTGATTCTAGAAAGGGACTCACACCTTAAAATCCTTGCTCTTCAGCTTATTCACTCTATACCCTGGGTAATTTACTTACTGTTCCTGTGCCTCCATGTTCTCAGCTGTAAACAGATAAAAAGACAATACCTACCTCAACTTGCTTTTGATGATATATATAATTATGCATTTTCAGTCTTTGTTGTCCAACACACAGAGGAGCTCAGGAAACACTAGCTGTTGTTTCGTTATTATACTGTTTTCATCCTAAATGTGTTCTGACACTAACACTGCCCTTCTTTTCCCTGTACAACTCACCTACTTGCAGCAATATGTTGTTGGGGTACAACATAGGATAGGCTTCCAGGTATAATTTGAAATTGGGCCACATGCTGTGGGCAAGGTGAGAACAAAGAAAGAGGCAGGCACTCCAGATTCGGTGGCAACTTTAATAAACCAAGGAACTTGCCTAAGAGGCTTTGAGTTGGGTAAACTCAAGGCACCACACCACCCCTACCAAATATCAGTTTTATAGAGGTTTTAATTGTATGCAGAAACAGTCTCTACTGTCATAATTATTGCTGGACAAAGGGTCTACAAAAGCTGAGACCAGATCAGAACTGCTTACTGATTCTGGGTCCTAGACTCTCGCAGGCACAAATGCAAACCAAGTGTATTTGGTGAAGAAAATGGGTTGAAAAGAAAGAAAAATAAATCTATTTTAACTAACAAGGTCGAGGGAGAAGGCCCAGTTGCCAACAATGGTATGAAGTGGAGCTGCAGCTCCAGGAGAAGGCAGGGGCAGCAAGGCCTACACCATCTGGAGTCTGAGACACCTCTGCAGTCTTCCCAAGCCCAGCTGCACCGGAGCCAGCAGGATGTGGCAGAGGCCTGCTGTTGCTGGGGAGTGGAGAGGATCTGGTGATCTGAGGGAAAATGTCCTACCACCTGCCAGGTCAGTGGAGCAGCTGCCTTCCACTCTCTGGTTCCTTTCTTTTCCTGAACACTCGTTCTTCCTTTACCCTGATTAGAAGATGCAAATGCAAAGGAAGGATATGGCACTAGAAGAAAGGGGACAAAAGGAACTATTTGACATGCATTTAGGCTAGGCCAGAAATGCTCACTAATTACTAATTGTGAAAAATTAATAACCCCAGTCCTGTCGTCATAGTTTCTTTGCTTTGTGTAGAACTGGGAACCTGAACGCCAACCTGCACTTGAGATAACTGTGATGTAGCCAGAACACATATTGTGCCAAATACTGATCTAGACCTCACCAGAGATCCTATAAATCTCAAATAAAAAATAATTTTGTGTATATTCTGCAATTTTGTGTATAATTTTGTGATTAATCAGGGGGTATTCTCCTTATGTCTATTTATCAAGACCTAGAACATGGCTAATGGGAGCATTTCAGGTTCACAGATGAGATGGATGTCTTCCTTGTGCTAAACATTTCTTTTTAGAGATCTGACACTTTGCCCTGATGGGGATGAGCCTATTCTGGGGCTTCATGAATGAGTCACTGCCATGATCTCAGGCTGTTATTATGTCATGAGGCTTCAGAGCACTAGTTTCAAACTGAACCTAGATGGAATATTAAGTTACGGTAGCATCTGAATTTATTGAGATATTTTGTTTTCTTTAAAATTTAGAAAGCCATCTTAGATGAAGGAAAATGATAACAGAAAGTGAAAATGAATAATGTGATTAGTGAAGAGAATAATCTTTTCCCTCTAAGTAACAGAAGTAAAGGAAATCTACAGCTAAATCTAGATCTCTCTAGCAGGTGCCTCCACATTTTGTTACCACATGAAGATTGGACAGTGGTAATCATTGCACTGATTTTAACAATCCCTCACATTCAGTGTCATTGTCCAAAGATGACATATATGTACTGTGTACCTACTACGTGTTACACACACACTGATCTGTGTGTCTACCATCACGCATTCTAACTGAAGCAACAATTCCTCTGAGGTACACATTTGTTCCCTAATGATATGATGGCTGTAATAAATCACTTTTAACTTAAGTCAAACATTTTTATTGCCTTTCACTTGGGGATATCAGAAGTCCAAAAGAAGTTTCACTGGGCAAAAGGAAGAAGTTGGCAGAGCTGTGTTCATTCCCTTTTCCAAAAAGGACTGTCAACATTCCTTGGCTTTGAACCACATCAATCCAGCCCTTGCTTATTCATCATTTCTGTGTGTGTAATGCAATTTTGCACTGTCTTTTTCTTATAAGAACACTTGTGATTACATTTAGAGTTCATCCAGAAAATCCAGGATAATCTCCCCATCTCAAGATCCTTAACTTAATCCTCTCTGCAAAATCCCTTTTACCATTTAAATTGATATTCACAGGTTCTTTGGATTAGGATGTGGATGTTTTGTAGTGACAGTATTATTCAGTCTACCATGAAGTAGATACTATTCTCTAATGTTGAAAACGAAGTCTAGGGTAATAATTTATCTCAGGTCTTTTGATGTTTTGGAATGGGGCTATTCAAAAGCATTACTAACCTGTGTTCTTAACCTCTTGTATTCTTGGTAAGAGGTAAGAATCATACTTAGGGACCAAGATCCCATTGGTTTAGATGTTATTTACGTTTCCTCTTTCATTTTGTTCACCTACTGTGTTTATGAACTTTACCAGGAGTAGAAGAGTTCAGACAACTGTTACACGGGCTTACAAAGAAAAACATTTGCTGTTTGGTTTACACTGGTAGTGGATTTTTCTAATAGAATATACCACCCACTAGTGTTATTACCATGACATATATTTAAATAAAAAGCAACCAAATACTGGAGATGGTACCATACCAGGGACTGGGCTAGAGTACTCTGGAAAGTAGAGAAGCTACCACCAAATGCCAGGTGCCCAGGTCAGAATTCATCTTCTCCACTCCTGATTGAGCACCTGTTTGGAGGGATTGTGCATAATCACCCAGCACCTGAGACCTTATGCTTGGCCTTCAAGATGGAAATTTGCTGAGAGTTCACAGCTACTTGTAGTAATCACTAATCTACAATCTGTGTGCTCCCTATCCTTTGTTGGAGAAACCGTGCTTGACACTTTTAATATCATTTCTGCTTGAGAAAAGAGCAGAACAGCCTTTGCTTCTCTGGCTGTGTCCTACCGTGCTTTGCAACGGTGATTTGGCAAGTGCGGCTGCAAACCCATCTCCAATATCACACATCTATGGGAAATTCCAGTCAGGTTTTAGACCTAGTCACAGTACATTTTTCTGAGGATCAGTAATGATTTGCTGAGGATCAGTAATGCTCTTCGTATGCGGGCTGACAAGGGCATGATCTCTGTGCTTATTATACTCCATTTGTCAGCTCCTCTCTGACACGGTTGTCTGTGGGATTCCTTAGGAATATTTGAGGTATTTAGGCCCAATTTCAAGAACTATTCCTGTCTGTAATCTCTAATTTCTTAAACATTTTCAATTGATACCATAAATAATTCAGCATAGGCAGGTTATTGAGGACTTTCCCTCCTATTCTGCTTCATTTGAGTCCTTACATCCTTTAAGGTTTCTTTATTTTCACGTTAGATATTCCCTATCACTGTTATTTCCAGAGGTCAGGCTATACTGGTAATTCGCTAGTTCATCAACCATTCCATTTATGTCCCTCTTGACTGTTTTGCTAGAGTGATTTTCTAGAGACTATGTTTTGCTGTTTTGTAGATACACAATTCTATCCTGGAGAACATATATTTTGCTAATTGTTCTCTTTTTTTTATAGAACAGACAAAATACTCATTTATATCACAGTACTTTAAAATTTGTCTGATTTCATGGCAAGGCACCTGGACTAGGTTGCCATACTCCCCCCCTTTTTTTTTTCTGCTAGAAAATACTTCTCATTATAAGAAAGTTAGCTTAATCTGTCATGTGTTGATTCATGACTTTTGACTCACTTCTTCCCTTTCACATACTTTTGTAGAAAAACTGGACTGCTAGTCAAATCATTGGTGAAATATCTATATTTTATTTCTTAATTTGTTACCTATCTTTTAAGTATTTAGGTTGTATATTATTTTCAAATTTTTAGTTTAAATTTTTTAATTATATATATATATATTTCACATCATTTCGGTCCCTGGGGGTCACCCACCACCTCCCCTACCCGACTGCTTCAGCTGGTCCTCCACTCTCCCGTTGTGTACTTTCATTTGGTTGACCATATATTAGTGAAACCATTTGTTTTCTGTTCCTTTCTATCTGGTTTGTTTCTGCTAGTCTGATTTCTTCTAGATACATCCAGTTTTCCATAAATTCATCAATTGTCATTTTTAATTGATGAGTAATACTCCATTGTGTATATATAACACATCTTTTCCATCCATTCATCTGTTCTGGGGCATTTGGGTTGTTTCCATGTCCTTGAATAGTAAATAGTGCTGCAATAAACATGCGAGCACAGGTGTCCTTTTGTACCCACATTGAGGTCTCCTTTGGGTAGATTCCCAGAAGTGCGATTGCCGAGTCAAATGGTAATTCCATTTTCATTAGTTTGAGGGTCCTCCATACAGCTTTCCATAGTGGGTGGACGAGTTTACATTCCCACCAGCAGTGTAAGAGTGTTCCTTTCTCTCCACGTGCACGCCAGCACTTGTTGTTGCCTGTTTTTTTGATGTGGGCCATTCTTATTGGTGTAAAGTGATATCTCATTGTGGCTTTGATTTGCATTTCTCTGATTGCTAGTGATATTGAGCAATTTTTCATGTGCCTGTTGGCCATTTGTATTTCCTCTTTGGAAAAGTGTCCTTTTAGTTCTTTTCCCCAGTTTTTGATTGGGCTTCTTTTTTTCTTTTTGTTTAGTTGTGTGAGTTCCTTGTAGATCTGCGTTATTAATCCCGTATCACTCTTGTAGAGGGCAAAAATTTTTTCCCATTTAGTTGGGCTTCTTTTAGTTTTTTCTGTTGTCTCTTTTGCTGTACAGAAGCTTTTTAGTTTGATGTTGTCCCATCTGTTTATGTTTTCCTTCAATTTTTTGCCTTCTGCAGATGATTCCAGGAAGGGATTTCTGAATTGTACTTCATGAAGGGTTTTGTCCAAGTTTTCCTCTATGTATATTATGGTTTCAGGTCTGATATCTAAGTCTTTTATCCATTTTGAGTTAATTTTTGTACATGGTGTGAGAGAGTTGTCTTGGTCCAATTGTTTGCATGTTTTAGTCCAATTTTCCCAGCACCATTTATTGAAGAGGCTATCTTTGTTCCAATGTAAGTTTTTCACTCCTTTGTCGAAGATTAATTGGCTATATACATGTGGCTTTATTTTCAGACTCTCAATTCTGTTCCATTGGTCTGATTGTCGGTTATTGTAACAGTACCATGCTGTTTTAAGTATTATGGCTTTGTAGTATAGCTTGAAGTCTGGAATAGTTAGGCCTCCATTCTCTCTTTTTTTGGAGAGGAGGTTTTTTGATATTCAAGGTCTTTTGCTATTCCATATGAATTTTTGTAATTTTTGTTCTATCTCTTTAAAGAATATCACTGGAATTTTTAAGGGGATTGCATTGAAACTGTAGATTGCTTTTGGTAGGATGGCCATTTTGATGATGTTAATTCTTCCCATCCATGAGCAAGGAATGTCTTTCCATTTCCTTGTGTCTTCTTCTATCTCTTTTAGTAGTGTTTTAAAGTTTTCTTTGTATAGTTCTTTTACATGTTTCGTTAGGTTTATTCTCAGGTATTTAATTGTTTTTGGTGCAATGGTAAATGGATGACTTTTTAAATTTCTTCTTCTGCTGCTTGACTTTTTGCGCATAGGAAGGCTACTGATTTTTGTGTGTTGATTTTGTAGCCGGCTACCTAACTGAACTGGTTTATTGTTTCAAGAAGTTTTTCTGTGTATTTTTTGAGGTTCTCTACGTATAGAATCATATCATCTGCATATAATGATAGCTTCAGTTCCTCTTTTGCTATTTGTATCCCTTTTATATCTTTCTCTTGCCTTATTGCCCTGGCTAGAACTTCCAATACAATGTTAAAAAGTAAGGGAGAGAGTGAGCATCCTTGCCTTGTTCCAGATCTTAACTGGAATGATTTTAGTTTTTCCCCATTTAAGATGATGTTTGCTGTAGGATTATCATAGATGGCCTTTTTTTATGTTGAGGCATGTTCCCTTGACCCCCAGTTTTTCAAGGGCTTTTATCATAAATGGGTGCTGGACTTTGTTGAATGCTTTTTCTGCATCTATTGATATGATCATGTGGTTTTTGTTTTTCTTTTTATTGATGCGGTGGATTATGTTAATTGATTTCCGGATGTTGAACCATCCTTTTGCCCCTGGGATAAATCCCACTTGGTCATGGTAAATAATGCTTTTTAATGCATTCAATTTGCTAGTATTTTGTTTAAAATATTTGCATCTGTGTTCATTTGGGAAATTGGTCTAAAGCTTCCTTTCTTGGTGCTGTCCTTATTTGGTTTTAGTATGAGTGTGATATTTGCTTCATAGAATGTGTCTGGGAGCTTCCCTTCTTTCTCAATTTTTTGGAAGAGTTTTAATAGTATAGGTGTTATTTCCTCTTTGAATGTCATGTACAATGCATTTGTAAAGTCATCTGCTCCTGGGCTCTTGTTTTTAGAGAGAGTTTTTATGACTGCTTCAATTTCTCTGCTTGTGATTGGATTATTTAGACTCTATTTCTTCTTTGTTCAATCTTGGGTAGTTGTATTTTTCCAGGAATTTGTCCATCTCATCCAAGTTGTATTTGTTTCCATATAGATGTTCATAGTAGTCTCTAATTATCCTTTGGATTTCTTTCGTGTCTGTGGTAATTTCTCCTTTCTCATTTGTGATTCTATTTATTTGGGTGTTTTCTCTTTGTGAGCTTTGCAAGGGGTTTGTCAATTTTATTTATTTTTTCAAAGAACCAGCTCTTAGTTTTGTTGATCTTCTGAATAGTCTTTTTGGCCTCTGTTATTTATTTCTTTTTTTATTTTTATTATCTCTTGTTTTCTTCTGGGTTTTGGCTTTTCCTGCTGTTCTTTTTCTAATTTTTCGAGTTGGGATATGAGGTTTTTATTTTGGATATTTTCTTGGTTTTTGATATGGGTCTGTATTGCTATAAATCTTCCTCTTATATTCTTAGATATGCTTTTGCTGAGTCCCAGACATTTTGGAATGTTGTATCTTCTTTGTCATTTGTTTTGAAGTAGGTTTTTATTTCTTCTTTAATTTCTTCAGTTACCCATTCTTAGTTTAGTAGTATATTGTTCAGTCTACATGTACTGGACACTCTTCTTGCTTTCACTTCATTGTTAATTTCTAGTTTGATGCCTTTATGATCAGAGAAAAAAGTTGGTATAATTTTGATTTTTGTGTATTTGTTCAGGTTTTCCTTGTGTCCTAATATGTGGTCAATTTTAGAGAAGAATCCATGTGCATTTTAAAAGAAGGTGTATTCCCTTTTTGGGGGGGGTGCAGTGTCCTGTATATATCTATTAGGTTCATTTGGTCTAGGTCTTCCTTTAAAGCTTTTGTGTCCTTGTTTAGCTTTTGTTTTACTGATCTGTCTTTTGGTGAGTGTGGGGTGTTAAAGTTTCCTACAATATATGTGTTTTCACCAATACTTGTCTTCAGTTCTGCTAGTCGCTGTCTTATTTGGTAAATATATGTTGATAATTGTTAAGTCTTTTTGGTGAGTTGAACCACGTACCATTAGGTAGTGTCCGTCTTTATCCTTTGTCACTTTTTTTTTTTCTGAAATCTGCTTTATCTGCTATAAGAATGGCTACCCCTGCCTTATTCTTGGGACTGTTCACTTGTTCACTTGTAGAATTGTTCTCCATCCTTTCACCTTCAGTCTATGCTTATCTTTAGGGATTAGATGTGTTTCCTGGAGACAGCAGAATTCTCAGTTCTCTTTTGATCCAGTCCTCAACTCTGTGTCTTTTGATTGATGAGTTTAGACCATTGACATTTAGAGTGACTATTGATGTGTGGGGTTCTAGTGTTGGTTTTCTAGAGGTCATTTTGAGGTTCCTCTTTGGTTTCTTGTCATGTATATTCTATTTATTCATCTGAGGGTTTTGGTCCTGAGGCTTCTTCCAATATTTCTTGGAGTGGGGGTTTGGTGGTAGCAAATTTTTGGAGACTTTGTTTGTCTGAGAAGGTTCTAATTTTTCCTTCATATAGGAAGGAGAGTTTGCAGGGTAGAGCATTCTTGGCTGGCATTTTTTGTTTTTGAATTTTTTGAATATGAGTCTTCATGCCCTTCTTGCTTGGAGTATCTCTTCAGAGAAATCTGAGGTCAGTCTAATGGGTTTTTCTTTGTAGGTTATGTTTCCTCTCTCTAGTCATCCTCATTATTTTTTCTTTATCTTGAACTCTTGGGAGTTTGACAACTAGGTGTCTTGCTGTGGTTTTTCTTTCATTGAAGTAGTTTGGTGTCCTTTTTGCTTTCTGTATGTCTATTTTCACTTTGTTCTTCAAGTTTGGGAAGTTCCTTTCTATTACTGCTTTAAAAATCTTACAATTCCTATGTCTTTCTCTTCTCCTTCTAGGATTCCAATTACTCATATTTCCTTTCTTTAAAGTATCTGATAGATCTCTGATTTTTTCCACTATCTTCTTATTTTATTTATCACTTTCTTTTTCTCTCTTAGTTCTCTCTATTTGTGTCCAGTGTGCTGATTCATTCTTCAATTTCTTCTAGTCTGCTATCATGGCTTTTCCCAGTATTTTTGATGTCTTCTATCGCTCCTCTTATATACTGCATCTCCTTCATTTTCTTATTTAGGTTTTCAATCTCGTTCTTCTGTCCACCACTGATGATTTTCATTTTGCTACATTCCTTTTTATATTTTTCTACTCCTTTTAGCTCATTGATTGCTTTTATCATTTTGTGTCTAAATTCTTTATCTGACATAAAGGGCATTTCTTTGATTTCATCCATGTTGATTTCTGGAGATTGTTTATCCTTTGGAGATGGATTATTTCCCTTTGGACTCACTTGAATATTTGTATTTTTCTTCCTTCCTGTGTTTTCTCTTCAGTTTTGCTCCATATATTGTGCAACGACTGCTCTAATATTGGTTGGCATGTTGAAGAATATCACTCTGTGGTGATTTCTGACCTTTGTGCCTGTATAATTTCTTACTTCTGTTGGCTGTTTTGGGGGGTGAATTCCTTCCCTTTGTTTCTGGGCTGTGTGTTCTGTGTTTTACTTTTGTACTCTCTATCTAGTATTCTAATTCTTGATGAGATTTCTATCTGTGCCGGTGCAAATAGGCACTGGCAGCCCCAGAAGTCTCACCTAAAGTTTGCAACAATACCCCCACCGGCTGTGGGAATCACCAAAAGTCCCTTGTGGCTCGCAGCTGGAATTGCTCACCGCCACTCCCCCGGAGGGAGCCAGGTGCATAGTCTTCCAAGTGATGGGGGTAGGGTCAAGTGCCCAGGAGTGCCCCCAGAAGTCTCACCTAAAGTTTGCAACAATACCCCCACCAGCTGTGGGAATCACCGAATGTCCCTCGCAGCTCTCAGCTGGGGTTGCCCAATGCTACCAGTTTAATTTTTATGAAGTCATATCCATTATCTTATCCATCAATCTCACAATCTACTAAGATGATTTTCTCCTACCAACGTAATGTTTTCTTAACTTATTTTACATTTTTTTCTAGGTAATACTTCTATAGCAGAGTTCCCTAAAATTGCCATTCAACTCTCAGTTATCAACATATTTTAGGACTGAGAAAGTACATAAAATACAAAATTCACAGTTCTTCAGTCCACAAGTTACCATGTAAATAAGAGAGATGGTTCATGCCTCATGAGCAATGAAGGGTTTATTTCTTACAAAGTCTGTAAGAACTGTCCTTACAGTTCTTACACTGTCCTTACACAGTTCTTACACTGTCCTTTACTTCACACAGAAATGGCAAAATTGTCTTTAGACTTGTCCATTAATGAATATACATGTGCCATTTCACAAAACTGGGTAATCAAAAGAGGGAGAAACAACAAAAATGAAACCAAGTGCAACCAATAAACCAAAATAGATTACACCAAAAATGAAATTCCAATAAAATTTGAATGGAGAAATAGGTGACTATGGGACTATTGAATCTACAGACATTAGAGACTAAATATGCAGGCAAAGAATCTTACTATAGGCAAAATCAATATAACTGAGGAGAGTGGTTGGGATAAAAGGATGAAATGTCCCCAGAGTAAACAACATCACAAAATAACTTCCCCTTAAAAGACCCCCAGATATATTTCATGATGCTGAAATCACAAAGGATACAGTGTTACAATGTGATACAAACTTAGAATGGAGTATAAAAATTTCCAAGGCTTTAGAAAAATATCCTGTTGCTTAATTTAAGTCATATGATAAGAAGAGGGAAAGCAAGGTGCAAACTACTCTTCATAATCTTTCTGTTTTTCTCTTTAAAATAGACTTGGTCTTTTAAGAGAAGTTCTAGGTTCAATGCAAAATTGATCAGCAGTACCAAGCGTTCCCATATCCTTCCTTCCCACACACATTGCATATCCTCCCCACTCTCTACTTCCCACACTGTAATGATACATCTGTTATAGCTTATGAATCTACATTGACATATCACTCAAAGCCCACAGTTCATTCTATGGGTTTTGAGAATTGTATAATGATACACATTTGCAAGCACAGTGTCATACCAAGTAATTATACTACCCTAACAATTCTCTTTGTTCTGCTGGTCTATCTCTCCTTCACCCCTAATCCCTGGCAACCACTGATATTTTTATAGTTTTTATACTTTTATATACTTGAAATCTTATAATATGTGCCCTTTTCAGATTGGTTTCTTATACACAGTGACATGTATGTATGGTCGTCCATGTCTTTTTTATGGTTTGATAACTCATTTAATTTTAACACTAACAGTCCAGTATTTGAATACACCATGGTGTTTTATCCAGTCACCTACTGAAGGATATCTTGGTTGTTAAGAAGTGCTGGCAATTCAAGCTGTGATATAAACATCCTTGTGTGGGGTTTAATGTGGACACAAGTTTCCAACTACTTTGGGTAGAAGTGGAGGAGAGCAATCAACTGGCTGTATGGTAGGAATATATTTAGCTTTTTTAGTACACTGGCAAACTGTTTTTTAAAGTGGCTTGACCATTTTGCTCTGCCACCAGCTATGTATTCTTCACATGTTTGTCAGAATTTGGTGTTGTCAGTGTGCTATGATTTGGTCATTCTAATTTGCTCACAATAAGTGATAGGGCAACTCTTAACATCCAGAGGCATATAACAAACATCCAGTTGTCTAATACCTGGGAGTTTCTATTGCTCAAATTCTGGAAAGATAATATATGCATCAAGTTAACAGAGAGATAAAAGTCTAAGTTTAAATTATAATTATTTTGAATTGTCCCAAGTAAGAGTGGCTGGTAGGGCAAGAGATTGTTAATAAATATAGGAGAAATTAAAATTAGATCTTGACATCTGGTTTATAAGGAAAGAACAGCAAATGTTTTTCCAGATGAAGTAAGAAAAATTACCCCAGACAACTTGCAGGAAATTCATAATTGATTAGCAAAGTATCCACACTACTCAGAAATAAAAGGTTTCAGGCCAATCATTGGTCGAAATTCTAAGTTCCTTTCCAAATGTACCTATCACTTTAAAAATAAAGTTCCAGGTGCACCGCATGTTTATTGCAGCACTATTTATAACTGCAAGGACATGGAAACAAACCAAATGTCCCAAAACAGATGAATGGATGAAAAAATGTGGTATATATACACAATGGAATATTACTCATCAATTAAAAATGACAAATTAGATGAATTTATGATAACATGGACACACCTAGAAGAAATCATATTAGCAGAAACAAATCAAAAAGATAAAGACAGACACCAAATGGTTTCACTATTATATGGGACTTGGGAAAGATAAACAAAAAACTATGAAGAAAAGTCAAAACAACAAAAAGCTAACACCAAATTGAAGTACACAACTCCAGGTGGGAAGGTGGGACAGAGGGGGAATGATCAGGGAGGGGGGGGTGAATCCCAGGAATTACAAAGATGTGAAATTTATATTTAAATAAATTATTTGATGTTTTAAAAAAAATAAATAAAGTTCCAAACACAATACGACTTCTCTTACTGTATCTTCTACTTTCAGGAACTACTGCCAAAGGTTCCAGGAGTAATACTTTGTTCTTTTTGTTTTTCATATAGATTTTTGGCTCCTAGGTGTCAGAGATTTTATGGATTTTTTAAATTTGACAATATATGAAATGAGGGGAAAAGCATACATTGATGCTTCCTGCAACATTAAACCATAAAATCGGAGGCTTTTAGAATCAAAATCTGATGAATACAATAATTTTCTGCCATCCATATTTTTCTCAAGTAGTTGCAAATGTATACTTGGAAACTAAAAATATTGCCCTATATGTTTTTACATATGTAGAGAGTTTATGATTCATCAAAAGCACTTGGTAAAATGTTCTTATTTTAGAAATTTTAAAACTAAAGAACGATGGCACTAGTTACTCAATTTCCTTGCTATCTGTAACTCATTCCCTTATATGTCAGGAAATTTATATTACCACTCAATCGAGGAAAGTTTTGTAGAATTTTAGTTCTCTCTGTGAAGAAAAGCAGTTGTTAGTACATGACAGTGACAAGAAGATATCTCTCAAGGAATTGAAAAGGAGAGATTAAATAAGAATCAAACCATGAGCTGAACATATTTTTTTAATTGAAAGAAATTCAAAGTCACCTGAATAAAAGGAACTCTCTAGGATGTAGATTTTGACCACAACCTGATTAATCCACAAAGTTGTTTTATTACTATACATGAATAAAAGGGATGCCATTCAAAAAGTCAAATATATAATGTTAAAAAATAGAATACCAGAGACAAAATTGGAATTGAACACCTTAAGAACTGATCAGAAGAGAGTTTAATTAGTTAGTGGATTCAAATTTTCTCTTTGACCATACCATTGTCAATCACAGCATTAAAGGTAACAATTAGCATTACTGGAAAAAACAGAATTTGGAATCTATGTAGAAATCTGTGTGAATTCCGTCTAATAATGTCTAAGGAGCTAGAGAACATCTCTGGAATGGATATGTCTATTACTAGTCTTAGCCTAGAGTAGGGAATTAAGACGCTGAGGATTAGATCTTAGAATAGGATGAGGGCCACCAGTATATTTCCTCTGAAACTATAAGGAAATTTGCTTGTACCATAAAAAGTTTGAAAGTTCTACAGCAGAACTAGTATTGAGAGAGAAACGTATCTCTGGGCCAATGGTGACTACCTAGGAGTCAGGTCAATAGCTCAAGGCCCTAGAGCCATGTGAGTTTATACAGTGGTGTGACATAGCTTTCATCATTCCTAAGCTTCAATAAAGTTACATGGAAATTGACTAGTCTGGTCTCAGCTGCACTGAGGAAAAATATCCAAAAGCCTATACCCCATACATGGAACCAACCAGTTGAGAAGAAAGCTCCATCCAAGGTGGGCAAGATCTGAGATTATAATAGCTCTCCCTGGAGAGAGATCACTGACCCTAAGGGAGAGAGCAGACAAGTCTTTCTAAAACCACCTACTATGATGTGTTCATTGTGCCAGCTGTCTGTGTAAAGGGGAGTCTGTAGAATAATTGCTGAGCACTGAGCATGAATAAGGAAATAAACTTGAAATTCTTAGAAATAACTGAAGACCTTTCACACAGGCTTATTCTGTAATGGCAAAGGGGAGTGGGGGGAGTAGTAGGTAAGTAAGGTTTTAAATTATAAAAAGGAAGTGCCACTCTTTTGCTCACACAATACATAGAATGTCTTTCAGGTTTGTTTCTTGGCTTATGATAATTTTACTTTCTCCCTCACACAACGGCTGCTTTTTATTTTTCTTGCTCCAGTTGAACACTATATCCTCACTGAAAATTTTCCTGAACACATAAGCAGCTGTGCAAATTGTCATTATTGCCCATGTTACCATCAGTTTGCTTTACCTTAATATTTAAAATTACATGTTCTTGCCAAATTTGCTTTTATTTTCCTGAAAGATGACTTCTTTTAGTTCAACATAGATTAGTTCAGGGACTAACACAGAGTCTGGTACCTAAAGTCCACATACAAACCTTTGCTGAATTAATAAATGGATAGACTGAAATTTATATTCATTTGTCCTCAATAAACATCATACTTTTTCTTTTCCAATTTTGTGTTCATCTTCTCACTTTGTTTTCATAAATTTTATTGTGGTTTAGAGTATATATTAAAAAAGTTTATGAACCTTGATTACTTTTGCCATCTATCTTAGCCTAGGTTAAAGGGTATGAAAGTATAGTTTAAAGCTATATAGATTATTATTATTGTGGTATTTCTATTTATCACTAAACCCATCACTTGACATTCTGTTTCTACATATAATTTGTTTTGGTTCATTTTATATGAGTCTCTCCTTGACAAGAGAAACTATTCAGCATCCTAAAAATTTTGTATTTCTAGGTTCCAGACTGAGGCAAACACCCTGAGGTTTGGTAAATGAATCCAACTGAATGATATATCATTCTACAATGTGAAAGCACTCTCTTCTGTTTACATGTCCCTACAGAACTCATCTTCCATTAGTTTTTTTTTCTTTGAACTTCTAAAGAGAAGAATCAAATGCCAATCGCAATTAATGTAGGATGACTTTAACAAATATATTTTCATACATATTAAATATATTATATAACAATAGAAAATATAATTAGTAATCTCTTTTCCATCTGAAAACTACCTTTAAAATTTTTGAGGGTATAAACCAGATATGACCACTCATATGAAATATGAAAAATTTCATACATATAACTGATCACAAAGTGCTTTCATACCTCCTTTACATTTTCTATGCTCTGGTTCTAATAATAATCATTGATAGTAATTTTTACAGCTTTAACCAAAGAGCATTTCCACCCCTTCATTATGGAAACTATAAAGATAACATTCATGCCCCCTATTTTGTCCAGATTTGTAGTTCTGTTCTTCATTTCAATAGCACAGAAATCAGACTTGATGTATTAGTAGTAATCAACTACACAAGGTAGAAATAAAAATGAAAAGCTGAGAAAATACAGCAATTTCTTATATTATAATGAGGGGATCAGTATTTCAGAACCCTAAGATATTATACATCACAAGAGACACCTAAAGTCAGTTGAAGTCAAACCACTAGCTTTCATCCATAGATAATTAAAATGACCCCATGTTTCAAGACATAAGTCAAGGATTTTCAGGAGTACAGTAATCTTTAATGGCTAACCTTCAGGAAATTTTCTTCACAACCTGGGAAAGGTACTGAAAAGAAGCTTATGGACCAAGAAGAAAATTTAATGGGCTCTTAACCCCTTTCAATTGAGGTACAAGATGTGGGATTAGGAAATGGAGCTACTATTTAAGTCTCTTCATTCTATTTTTCACTCAGTTCAGAGTCTAGCCAGCAAAACATAGTCACTTGAAATTGTATGTGCATCTTCATTCCTCTGAGTACTGAACTTTCACATTTATGAGAGTCTTATACAGATATCTCTAGAAACTAAAATTTCAATTTCCTACCTGTAAATTAGTGTATTACAGTGATAGCACAGTGATTTTTAATTTTATAACAGTGTCAGAATATTACATTGAGAAATATTACCAGCTGGGTTGAGAGTAGTATAAAATTAAAATACCAAATTTAAATTGTTAAAGGGTTAATTTCCTGACCTTGACTATGTTTAATTGATACTAATGTGTGTTACACTAATTAAACATGTCTCCTCAATAATTATATGAAGAAGCTGCAAAGCTTTTAAGACTCTTGCTAATCCAGTACCCTCTGGTTGCTTGTTTCTAATTTGTTCATTTTAATGTACCAATTATGCGAATTAGAGCAAATAAACATGTGAAAAATCTCTCTTCTGAGACTCTGACCTCCAAATGTTTTGAATATCAGATGGAACAATCTGTGTTCTAGCTCAATTATTCAGTTTCTAGAGTAGATTAAAGGATCAAAACACTGATTTATTTAATTGTGAATAAGGAGATATATCTTGAGATATTATAGTTTTCACCATGACTTCTCAAGCACTAAGTATTGTCCCGATGAAATCCAAAAGGATTAAAATCAGGTAATTGCTTAATGAATTACTATACCAATTTTTAACGAAAGTTCAATTATCATATTAACACGAGAAGAGAAAGGATGAGATTGTTCTGTATGCACAGTTTATAGTAAGTGCAAATGAGGCCAAACAGAGGAGAGGGACATACTGCATATTGCATCTTTTTAGAATAAAATTTGAAAATATAGACTTTTTACTTTTTGTTTTATTCTGTTCAGATGTAACCTTTTTTCAGGGCTATATTTCAGTGAAAATATGAGGATGGATTTAATGTTTGTATATAGGATATATCCAGATTTGCTGAATCTCCGCCCTTTCCAGGTCACATAGCAGATATGATTGCTATACCTACATAGTAGATTTAATGGTGCGCCTTCCTGCCCAGTGCCCATAAACAAAAAAGCGGGCACACTTTTTCTCTTGTGGAGTGATGAGTATTGAGAAAATTAAAACCTCCCACATAGTAAAACTTCCCTTAACCCATTCATTGAGTCAGAATTTATGGGATGCTGAAGCAATACCTTTTATTGTTTTCTTTTGTTCTTTCTGTAAAAACATAGTATGTTCAAGAGAAAATCTGGAAATACCAAAAAGCAATAGTCACTCATAACTCCATCATCCAAAGGATTCATTTTTAATGTTTTAATAGCATTCCCTTTCCCTCTAGATTCTTTTTATAATTTAACATGTCTGATACACTATTTAGAATCTAGATAGTTTGTTCTTTTAATATTATAACATGATTTTCTGATGTAATGAATAATTTATGAACTTCACAATAATGATTATGATTATAGGGTTACAAAACAACCCACCATATATGATGATATATAAAATTTTGCAAATCACTCTACTGTTATACAATGAACTTTTGTTTTGTAACTATCCCAATCTGGGTAGCTTTAGCCTGTTAAGTTCTAGCAGCTAAAAAAGAATGTTGGCGCCCTTGGTATTATCTTTAGAGATTTTTTAATAATGAACAGGAGAAAAAATAGCCAGCAAAGAAGTAACCGTTTGAGTCTCTGTCTCTCCCTCCCTCTCTTTACCCCCCTGCCCTGGGGTCCAAGTGTACCCACTTACACATGTGCACATCCTTCATGAGGAGGTGTTGATCATAGGGGCCAGTGAGGGAAGGGCATGGAAAATCATTTACCCTATAGGTTCTTTCCTCCATTTTTTGTAATTATATATAACATTACTGCTCACACGAAACCAATGGTACTTACTGTATATATGCTAGAAAATAATGTGTTCTGCTGTTTTTTGAAACATATAGCTTAGGTCTAATTTTAAAATAATAGATTATTTAACAATAGCAGGTAATAAGCTTGACCGAATAGTAGTGGTCTCCAGTTATTAATATATCCATATCCTGTCATAATCCCAGAAATCTGTGAATATTACTTTATATGACATAAAGAACATTGTAAGTCTAATAGAAGTAAAGATGCTGAGATTGGAATGTTGTCTGTATTATCTCCTGGGTCATGTAATTCACATGATGCAAGGATATAGGAAGAAGGACGTCAGAAGAAGGCAGAGTGATAATAGAAGAGATTTATTGATAATCTGAGGATGGTGGAATTCGGTGGAATTCCATATCACAAAACAAGTGATATGGACAGCTACTGGAATTTTTTAAATGCAAGAAAACAGATTCTCTCTCAGTATCTCCAAAAGGAATCAGTCCTGTCATCATTTTGGTTTTAGCCTATGAAAGTTATTTTGGATTTTTAATCTCCCAGGGTAGCCTGGTTGGATCAAGCAAGTGTCACTGCTGTGTAGGTGAGCTGCATGCTGAAGAACTGAAAACCCAGGTTTTTGCATGATGGGATATCCTTGTGTGGGCCTCAGAATTCAGGTGAGTTGAGAAAAGTGGAAACCAAATAAAGGGTTAGAGCCTAGAGGGAAGAAGAATCCGAAATGGGATTGCAACAGCAATAATAAATTAGTTTAATAGGGGTCAATTACCTTATTACAGGATGGGAGATGCAAATACAGAAAGGGTGAAACTAATATGCCTCTTACTTTAGTGGGTTGTCTTGGAGATGTTAGTAAGTTCTTATGGTTTTCATATAGAAAAAAATATAGATGTAGTTGATATATGTAATACAAATATAAAAATCTCTCTGTTCTTGACACTTAGAAAGATAAAGTTGGAGTAGCTACCTCTAACAGTAATGAAAGCATATAGCACTAGGTCTTGAGTCTACTGAAAGAAGTATGAATATCTTGGGTAAAGCCAAACTGCATAGGTAAGAAAGGGAAAGTGCATGATGAGCCCAGAATAATACATCCTTGTGTCAGAAAATTAGAAAGAACTCAAAGACACATGAATACACATTAAAGGAGCACATAAAGGATAGTGAAGGAGTTAGTCTGGGTAAATTTGAGCATTAAAATAAAAACAGATATTCAATAATATTACTGAACAAAAGAGAACCATGAGTCATTACTGATATATATAGATATATATAGATATAGATATCGATAGATATATCTATATCGATATCTATATCTATATCTATATCTATATATACATCTAGATATATCTATCGATATATATCTATAGAGTTCTCTATAGATATATACTGATATATCTATAGATATATCTATAGATATCTATAGATATAAAAACTAGTCAGCATCACTCTAATCAATAGATGATCACCATAATCAATGGAAGTATTATTAATAAGACAAAGTAAATATCTGTCTAGTAGGATTTACTATATCTCACTGTTATTGAAGCATCTTAGCCAAAGATGTATGACTTGAATCTAATTTGAAGAATATCAAGCACACACAAATTAGCAGATATTTCATGAGGTAACTTGTGAACAGTTTTCAAATGTGTCAAGTATAACTTAAAGAAAAAATGACAAATTTGTTCTAGATTGAAAGAAAATGAAGAGATGTGAAATATAAACTTAGCATTTATACTGAATACTTTTACCAACTGAAGAAACGAACTGGTATCCAAAGATTAGATCAATAAAATCATAGTAATGTCGGTGTTAATTTCCTGATTTTCAATTTTTTTTTTAGGAAATACAATCATTTAATCTGAAACAATAATTTTATATTTACCTTGTTTTATCTTTGTCATTCCATTGCTAGAAAGTATTTTCCTTAAATATTCACAAAACAGAATGCATTCTTACATTATCTGTGATTTTAATAAGATTATCTCTGATATTGTCATCTGAGGACAGTGTGTTAATCAGTGAGAATATCATTGACTGTTGGTGTCATATTAAGAATGTACCTTATTTTTGATACATATTTTAGATCAATATTTCCCTTATCACAAAGAAACCAACTTTTTTCTTTGTATTGAAATTAATGTATGCTTACTTTAACTTAATTGATATGCTTATATAGAGCAATATATTAAGTTATAGAAAATAACATATCTCTCTGAAATAAATCTTAAATTGGGTGCAGGTTATTAATAGTTAACTGTTAGATTACTAATATTTTATTACAGTTTTTCACCT
>PVHY01009681.1:0-26221 GCA_004024945.1 Uropsilus gracilis
ATTTTAAGCTTTATTTACTAATTCTTCTCTATGCATCTCACATCTGGAAAGCTGATAGGAAGGACTAGTTGTTGCCTCCTTTGTCATCAACAGCTGCCCCCAATATAGGATGGGGTTATAGAATAACATAACCCCCACATCAACCTCTTCCCACTCTTTCTCAAGCTATTTGTGAATTTTGGAGAAATCTTTCTAATTCCAGCAAAAATATCATTATGCTAATAAGTCAGACATTCTCTTGCTGTGTTGCAACAATTGAAGATTCAAACTAAACTTTGAGTGGAATTCTGTTTTATTTGTGAAAGTTATTGCTATAACCTAGCTTTTCCTAAAATTAACCATCAGTGATATGGTTAGAATTCCAGCAATAGTATCTAATAAAAAGGAAAATTTTATTTTCCACACAGGGCTGAAACAGGGCAAACGAAGGAGTCCAATATCTTTCTCAATTCACATCTAGGATTTTATGGTCTCACAATTATAATCAAATGATAGAAGGGAAGACTTTTCTTTACAAAAGTATGTTAATTTTATAGGTAGGGACATGCTATAGATGGACTCCTATTAAAATGGAGCCCTTTTTCAATTTGGATGTCTTAATAGTGTGATTTTCTTGAAAAGGTAGTTTTTTTGTGTGTAAAAGATGATATCAAGTGATTAGCTTTTGTTCAGTGGTCTCAAAATTCAAAAAAAATGAAAAATACTGAATGGCAATGATATATTTATAATAAACTGTGGGCCTCTGGGCATGGGTAGTAATTTTAAAGAATTTTATTTTGTGTTGATGACAAACAGAGATTTTCCAAAGAGTTATCTGAAACTACTGACTACCAATTGCTACATTGAAGCTTCAATACAAGATCATCTACTCTGGAAAGCAAATATCCATCTGTTGAGATAGTGATTATACTGAGCCTTCCTGTCCCCTAATGACATTGATGCATCTTGACCTGAACTGATTTTAATTCTGGATATGGTCACACCTTTCCTGCTTGGAGCACTTTCTCAAGCCCTACATTTTGAAGATGTAGAATATTTGAATCACAAAAAGACACAGTGTCATATCATGTTATATAATTTTCAAGTAACCCATTTTACCAAGAACGAGGGAGATATTACTATGCACTTACACATGAAATGCATTTGTACTTACCAAGGCATTGCTAGTACTTTGTAATATCCAATTTTTAGAAAAAGGATTAATATAAAAGTGAGCACAACAGTAACCCCATTGTAAAATTTTACTTCTTTTACATGAAAATTTAGTCATTATAAAAGCAGAGATTTTGGTTCTAAGCAGGGCTTCTTCCTTTTCCACTAAGGACAGAATGAGTGACCATTTGACTTTAAATTATGACAATGTCTTATATACTTCCTCCCATTCTTAAGTTATGAGGATCAAATAAAAAGTGTAACCATATTTGCAAGATATGAAGTGGGGCAGTTTTTATTTCAATGAAGGCAGGAAGGAATGTTTGAAATTTTGCTCAATATTGATGACAATATGACAAAAGTAATTCTCATTACTTCAAAGATATAACACATTGTATACTTTATTGTGACAATAATTACATTGACAACACACAAATCCAATCCTGTTTTTCACATACCCAGCATATATGCATATACTTATATTAAGCATATTATATTAAGGCATAGGATAGAGATAAAATGCTGTGGGAGAAGAAACTACTGTGCTCACAATATAAAGAATTGTCTATTATATAACAATACCAGTATGTTTGAGCACTTTTAAAAGTATTTTATTTTGATATCTAAAGAACTTTAGAGATACCAGTGACTTTGTATATCTAGGTTCAATGTCATTTGTGACATTTTCTTCTGTATCATCATAGGATATTGACAAGGTATCTGGCAGCTTCACT
This sequence comes from Uropsilus gracilis, assembly GCA_004024945.1. Classification (NCBI taxonomy): domain Eukaryota; kingdom Metazoa; phylum Chordata; class Mammalia; order Eulipotyphla; family Talpidae; genus Uropsilus; species Uropsilus gracilis. Next base: position 1,887 of record PVHY01009681.1, read on the forward strand.
GAAAGCTCAATTAGCTTGTTACTCCCTTTGTGATGATTACCTCAACCAACCCTCTGTCAAAACAGTGTTTATACTAAGGGGGAATTTTCTGTGAACAGTAGCATATGGAGTCATCCAAGACTGAATATGCAAGCGAGGGCATTGTTGAGTGCCTGGCATCATTATAATGGGATTAGATCAATGTCATCCCAGTCTTGATGAGTTTTATGGCATGTGAAAAAAATGATTTTGTATTTAAGTTGTATTTTAATGTTTGTATTATATTCTGGCTATTTTCTAGGATATATTATATATTCAGGACATTTTATATCCTGGCTATTATTAAAACTAGGCAGATCCTAAAGAATATTGTTTAGTTTAAAAGGGTGGGAATGGTCAAGGAGGGGCTGTGACCCCAGGGATCTATCACAAAGATGTGAAATTTATATATAAATAATTTAATATAAAAAAAATCAACAGCAGAACCGGGCACAGAGACGCATGCCTGTAAGCAACAGCTTATGGAGTCATGGCTGGTTCTGGGGATCGTGGTTCGAGTCCCACCCAGGACAACAAAGTGAGACTTAGTCCCAAAAAGAATAGCAGGGCATGGTTGTGCACACCTGTAACCCTTGCTACCTGGGAAGCTGAGGCTGGGGATTGCTTAAGTCCATGCCACCACAGGAAATGTGAGCCTGCGGTTGTTCCACGGGTGAAAATAGCGAGACCAAGTCTCAAAAAAAATCAAAAGCAATTTCAAAATCTCATCCTTTCTAAAATAATTTCCATGCCAGGAAGCTCATACCTTCTTGCTAAAATTTGCACGCTACAAACATTTACTACATTGATATTCATATACATATCTATATTTTTTAACTTTCCTTTAAAATTGCCAGGCATGGTGGTGCATGTTTGTAAACGGCAGCCTGCAGTAGGAAGCTGCAGTAGGGACCAGGGATCACGGTTCGAGTTCCACTCGGGCAAAGTAGCAAAACCTAGTTAAAAAAAAAAAAAATAGATGGGTATGGTAGCACTTACCTGTAATCCCAGCTACCTGGGAAGCTGAGCCTGGGGATTGCTTGAGTCTGTGGTACCCCGGGCAACATGAGCCTACGTTTGTACGGGTAAGAATAGTGAAACCTAGTCACAAAATTTTTTTTCTTTTAAAGTAAACACAAAATAATAAATCATATTTGGGATCTAGTTTGAATACTGAAAAACAGCATTTTTAATTTGACATTTAGATATATTTGTTCTTTTACAACTTTATGCTTAAGTTTCAGTTTCAATTGCATTTGGAGATGTTGAGTAGAGACAAGCTCTGAAACCTGGAAATGTACTTAATAACACATAATAAGGGCTAAGAGTAAGTATGAAATGAAGTACTGCATCTGTAACTCAATACTGTCTAAAATAATTCACAAAACATACAAGTATAATATTACTATATTTTAACATTTATATTGGAAAATAAATATCCTGGGCACTGCTTTAAAACATGAAATCTTGAGTTAGCTAAAGTCATTTGTAATAAATTTGAAGTGAAAACTGAAAAAGCTAGGAAATTACACAAGGCACATGTGGAAGTAAAAATCTGCCACATTCTAGTAGTTATTTTGAAGTTGCCTCCTGAAGAACATATTGATTTCATTCATTAAAGTTTATCTATATGGAGAGGCTGGTGTCGATTTTAAATGAAATTTAATTTTAAAACTGGGATTTTACTTGTTATTTCCCTTTGAATCTATTTTTAATTAAAAATGACCAGATGAAAATAATAGAATTTAACATTAATAATTGAAATTGAATATACATGTGAAAAAATAGCTGTTACTTATGCCACGCATCAAAATTAGATTAAGGATAAATGACCAAAGAAAAATGTTTGTGCCTAATAATTTTGAACTTTAAATAACTCATTAAACATGACACAAGTTAGATAAGCTAAGGGATTACTGTTTCTCTATATTAAAGAAATTAAGAATATTGAAAATGAGATACAAAATGAGTACATACCTATTATTTATCATCTATTTATTGGTCACACAAATAAAATAAAGCATCATTTTCCAACAGTAAGTGATGCAATCTGATGATATATTTTTTTATTTTAATTTTATTTATTTTTAACTGAGGTAAAATCGGGATGTTCCCATATAGTATTGCCATCACAGACCATTTTCCTTCCTTACCCCTTGGTTCTTACCTTCATCCTCCAACCATTGGTGCTTTAATTCTGTAGTCAGCTCAGTTATCAAGTGTTAGTTTTTCAACATTTCCTTATCTATTTATTCAGTTTATATCTATATGGTATTTATCTTCTGAAATATTATTTTTAAGAAATCACTCATATCTGACCACTTATAGAATGACTATCAATTAACCTAAGTATCTAAAAATATTGAGAAATGCTTTGTAAAAGCCACAATAATAACAGAAGTTCTCAGCAGTGAACTATTTCAATGGATTATTATCCCATAAATGAGATAATTTTGATACAACGTAAAATACTCTAGTGCACAAGAGTGGAATAAAATTGTCTTTATTTTTTTTTAACATCCTGCAAATCTGACAACTAACAAGAATAACAGTAAAAATTATTAATTTAATTTAAATTAAAACTATCAGGGGGATTAAAATCAATAAATATACTGATGCATATTATAATATAAAGTGAAGTTAATTTCAAGAATGTAAGATCAAGTCAGGAAATCCATTTTATAATCTAAAATTTACATACAAAATTTGAAAATTAATATTCTCTCAAATTCTGAGAAAAAACTGAAGTTGAATCAGGTACTTTGTAGCTAGTACAATATATCTAATGTCAGTCATACACCAGCATCATCTTTGATGTGCAGTAATCACTATTAACAAATTAAGTCGACCTATTTAGAGTACATATACAGTAAGTGAAAATCAGTCATACGTATACATATGAGGGAGACAAAAATAATTTCAAATAAATTACTAATTAAACTAAAAAATTAACTGTAAAATTACTAGGAACATGACAAATTTATTAATTTTACTGATAGGCAAAAGAAATGCCTGTTATATATCAAATGGATAGTGAATATAATTTATCATTAGCAATAATAAAATACTAGCTGTAGAAATTTCAAAATTATGTGCATGCAAAAAACCTGTGGATATATGTTACAAAGAATTAATCTAAAATATATGTTATGATATTCAGGAAATTTTTGAACAGCATGTGAGGAGGAAAAGCAAATCCTAATTACTTAAAAATAGTGCAGCATTTGACCTAGATTTGACCTAATATATTGTCGCGGATCAGCTGCCACATGATTGAATGGTCCCAAGGCGGAGAGTAAGGATTTTAGTTGAGTCAAGAAGACCCAGACAGAAGTGGCTCACAGCCTCTCTCTCTGGACTGTGGCACTGAGTTTATTTTGCACCAGACTTTTATAGTCACCAACAATCAATCAACAACAAAGGAAAAGTTTCCCCTGAAACTGCTCAAGTCTTGGCCAAACCTACTCCACCTAAAGGTGGTATTATTTTCCAATTAAGCAAACCTTCAGCAGCTTTATCAAAGCAGGCCAGTAATGAGAGCACTTACAGCTCCTGACATCTTCCCCCGACCTCTATTTTATTGCAGTAAATATGAGAGAGCTACTGTGCCTGTCTTAGTTTGTTCAGAACCCCTTCAGTATCTTACCCATTATGGGGACAAGAAAAAGTGGTCCTTTGCAAACCCTGTCTTAGGTTAATCAATGAGTGTTCCAAATCTTACCTGTTATTTGGATGGCGAACCTTAAGCTGATGGAATCCAGTTGCCATAGTATTTAAGGTTTGCACATGGTTATGGATGATAAAGGGAAAACAGAATATCATTAGCAAAAGAAGTCCTCCTACAGTAATAGATTTTATCCATCCAAAGATGTCAGACCAATGAGTGCTCAGTTTGGCCACCTGAGCAGCAAAGTCCTGGACAGCTTGATCAATATCATCTGACAAATGAGATACATTTTGTATGTCTAGAGTATACCTATGCAACTCAAGCAGATTAAAGGATGAATTAGTATGTGACCATACACCAAGAAGATACCTTTTAACCCTATCCCATCCATACATAGATGCATTATAAGTAATGTCAGTAACACATACATGTGTACATTCTGCATGTCACTTTAAACTAGTTTGAATAAGCACAATAATGCCTACAGCTCTCCTAGGTCTAGCTAACAATGAGTGCAATTTCATAATAACCAACCAACCAACCAACCAGCATTACACCACTCATTAGTTACATTAACTGGGATTATAACAAAAGGTAATTGAGATAGTTATTGTGTTACTTACTCTCCTTAGCATAGATACAAGAGGATACATTACAATCATAGCAAGTCATGATAAATTCATTAGCATAATTTGGAAAAGAGAATTTGCAGGTGTGTGCTCTATTATCCCAGGGCTTCAACTACTTTCTTTAGTTCTCTTTGAGGATGTCCGGTCTGTGAATACCATAGTCCAGTAAACTGAATAGCAACCATTCAAACCCTACTTTTTCACACTTTTATAAATCCCATCAAATTGTCCAACTTAGTACAACATACAGGAATCCCACGTGTAGTGTAGTGTCCCATACCAGTGTAGCTGACAGACTTGTGAATAGTCTACACTGGGGATGGCATTCCCAGTAATTCCCACAAATAAGTTTTATTTGTTCTCACAAGTATTTCTCTACTTTCTCAGAGTACTGGATGGAGAACTGGGAGATCCGGAACATATGTCCACAGTATCCAAGCTGTTGACAGGTTCTTGCACATCATCATCATCATCATCATCATCATCATCATCATCATCATCATCATCATCATCATCATCATCATCATAACCACCACCACTATTCTGGGGCACAACTTTCACTTGCTATACAGATCTTTCTGGAAACCAGCATTCTCCTTCAGTGTCCTGTAGAAAAACACAAATATGCCCTCACCCACAGATTAACACCTAAACTAATTTACATATGTACAAATGCATGGAGCAATTGAGGCTCATGTAGTTTGGCTAATAAGATGTCATCCATATAATGAATAATATAAACTTGTGCAAATATTTCTCAAGTACGCTTTAAAGCCAAGGAGACAAATTTCTAACATAAGGTAGGACTATTATCTGTGGCCTGAGGCAGGACCTTCCACTCATATCTATTTCAGTCTTGTAATAAGTGCCACTTTTCAGATTTTTTTAATAACAAATTAGAATTTCTATATTTTATATTATTTAGATTTATTTATATTTTATTATATATTTACTATTATACTATTACATATTATATATACTATTATCACTATTAATTGCTAGTAGCAATATTCTGTTATTACCATTAATAAACAATATATTTATTAGTGTATTATTTATTATGTTATATTTATTAATTATTATTTATTAATTTATTATATTATATATGACATATACTATTATTACTAGTATATATTTTTCTTATATGTTATTTAAATATTATAGTCTGTTCCTATATCAGCACAGATGTGAATAGAATACTGCAAATTTCCTGTAGTCTTCCAGGCCAAATTGCCACCTGGCATGCTGAAATGGCATTTTCATAGACCATTTATTTCACCAGTAACATCCAGTCCTCAGAGTCTCCTAACACTCTCACTGTAGTAGTCGAAAGGCAGTGCACAAAATCTGAAAATGGTTCATTTGGCCCCTGTCTAGCATTTGACAAAGGCCTGACTTCCTGACTTAAGTTTTCTCCAAGCTGCCATTGCCTGCACTGATATTTAGCAAACACTGCTGTCTGGTAAACTATCCGAGCAACAGTTTCTGCCCGTAGACCTTCTCCTACTAACATTTCATAAGTAATTCATTTGTTAGCTCTAGCATTGACTGCTTCTACTCTCTTACGTTTCTCATATAAATCTGATTTCTTCATTAAATCATCTTCTCCAGCCAGACAAGTTCGGGCTAACTGCTGCCAATCATTTGGTGCTAAAGTTTCCTCACTAAGCTCTTGCAAAAGGACCAGAGTATAAGGAGCTATGGGTCCATATTGAGGCACAGAAGTTTTTAATTCTGTTTACAGGAGAAATGCTCGTGTGTCCTGATGACCTGACCTGGATCATTAGTGTGAGGTGTTTCTTGGACTGGGATGCTAAACAAAGTCCAGGTGCAATAAATATCTCTTCTCCCTTTAGTCCAGGTGCAATAGATATCTCTACTCCCTTTTCTATGAGTCTCAAGTGCTCCACAGTCTGTTCCATAGGAATCTGAATTTCTAATAATTGTATTGGTAGTATGAGGATGATCAGGCTTTAACACATGTACAGGAGGCATAAAATGAGGGTGCATTATTTTTTCAGTCTCCAATTCCTTTATTTTCTTTTCTAAGCTCCATATATAAGGTTGCATTTCTGATTCCATTTTAACTAGTTCAGTTTTTTCTGTAACTTTTAAAATCTCTAGTTCTGGATACAACCCAGATAGGGGAACACTTGCTCTTAGGCCCCAATTTTTTGTATGGTACTCTGCAGCCTCATCTTCTAATGTCTCCTCCTCTGCCAGAGGTATGTCATCATCCTCTGCTGTGGTTACCAAGTTTTTATTTTCCTGATGTTTCTTTATTTTCCTTAGTATCTGGGGCCATTTTGGCCATGAGCCATTTTTCCCCTTTTCTTTTCTTTTTCTTTTTTAAAATTTGAAAGCTCTCTTCCCCCTTGGTTCCCATTACTTATGCCTTATCACTGCCCTGCTTATCCTTTTTTAAAAATAATTTATTTATTATATATATTTATATATTATATATATTTATTAAATATATATTTATTATATACTATATACTATATATATATTTATTATAAATATTTATATATTATATATATATATTTCACATCATTTTGGTCCCTGTGGGTCACCTACCACCTTTCCTCCCGAACCACTCCAGCTGACCCCCACAGTCCTGTTGTGTACTTTCATTTGGTTGACCATATACTAGTGAAACCATTTAGTTTCTGTCCCTTTCTATCTGACTGATTTCTGCTAGTGTGATTTCTTCTAGGTGCATCCAGGTTTCCATAAATTCATCAAATTTGCTATTTTTAATTGATGAGTAATACTCCAATGTGTATATATACCACAACTTATTCATCCATTTGTTCTGGGGCATTTGGGTTGTTTCCATGTCCTTGAAATTATAAATAGTGCTGCAATAAACATCCGAGCACAGGTGTCCTTTTGTACCCACATTGAGGTCTCCTTTGGGTAGATTCCCAGAAGTGTGACTGCTGGGTCAAATGATAATTCCATTTTCATTAGTTTGAGGGTCCTCCATACTGCTTTCCATAGTGGTTGGATGAGTTTACATTCCCACCAACAGTGTAAGAGTGTTCCTTTCTCTCCACATTCTCACCAGCACTTGTTGTTACCTGTTTTTTTGATGTGGGCCATTCTTACTGGTGTAAAGTGGTATCTCATTGTGGTTTTGATTTGCATTTCTCTGATTGGTAGTGACATTGAGCAATTTTTCATGTGCCTGTTGGCCATTTGTATTTCCTCTTTGGAGAAGTGACTTTTTAGTTCTTCTCTCCACTTTTTGATTGGGCATCTTGTTTTGTTTTTGTTTAGTTGTGTGGATTCCTTGTGGATGTGCGTTATTAATCCCTTATCAATTTTGTGGAGGGCAAAATTTTTTTCCCATTTGGTTGGGCTTCTTTTAGTTTTTTCTGTTGTCTCTTGCTGTACAGAAGCTTTTTAGTTTGATGTAGCCCCATCTGCTTATGTTTTCCTTCAATTTTTTGCCTTCTGCTGATGATTCCAGAAAGGGATTTATGAATTGTACTTCATGGAGGGTTTTGCCCAAGTTTCCCTCTATGTATGTTATGGCTTCAGGTCTGATATCTAAGTTTTTTTTTATCCATTTTGAATTAATTTTTTGTACATGGTATGAGAGAGTTGTCTTGGTTCATTTTTTTTGCATGTCTTAGTCCAGTTTTCCCAGCACCATTTATTGAAGAGGCTATCTTTGTTCCAATGTAAGGTTTTCACTCCTTTGTCCAAGATTAATTGGCTATATATGTGTGGCTTTATTTCCAGACTCTCAATTCTGTTCCATTGGTCTGATTGTCAGTTATTGTACCAGTACCATACTTTTTAAGTATTATGGCTTTGTAGTATAGCTTGAAGTCTAGAATAGTTAGGCCTCCATTCTCTTTTGTTTGTAGAGGAGGTTTTTTGATAGTCGAGTTCTTTTGTTATTCCATATGAATTTTTTGTAATTTTTGTTCTATCTCTTAAAGAATGTCATTGGAATTTTAAAGGGGATTGCATTGAATCTGCATATTGCTTTGCTTTTGGTAGGATGGCCATTTTGATGATGTTAATTCTTCCCATCCATGAGCAAGGAATGTCTTTCCATTTCCTTGTGTCTTCTTATATCTCTTTTAGTAGTGTTTTAAAGTTTTCTTTGTATAGTTCTTTTATATATTTTGTTAGGTTTATTCCCAGGTATTTAATTGTTTTTGGTGCAAAGGTAAATGGGATGAATTTTTTAATTTCTTCTTCTGCTGTTTGGCTTTTTGCATATAGGAAGGCTACTGAATTCTGTGTGTTGATTTTGTAGCTGGCCACCTTACTGGACTGGTTTATTGTTTCATGAAGTTTTTCTGTGACTTTTTTGGGGTTCGCTACATATAGAATCATATCATCTGCATATAATGATAGCTTCAGTTACTCTTTTCCTATATGTATCCCTTTTATAACTTTCTCTTGCCTTATTACTCTGGCTAGAACTTCCAATACAATGTTAAAAAGTAATGGAGAGAGTGGGCATCCTTACCTTGTTCCAGATCTTAACTGGAATGATTTTAGTTTTTCCCCATTTAAGATGATGTTTGCTGTTGGTTTGTCATAGATGGCTTTTATTATGTTGAGGTATGTTAATTTGATCCCCAGTTTTTCAAGGGCTTTTATCATAAATGTGTGCTGGACTTTGTTGAATGCTTTCTCTGCATCTATTGATATGATCATGTGGTTTTTTTCTTCTTATTGATGTGGTGGATTAAGTTAATTGATTTCTGGATGTTGAACCATCCTTGTGCCCCTGGGATAAATTCCACTCGGTGAATAATGTTTTTTATGCATCGTTGGATTCGATTTGCTAGTATTTTGTTTAAAATTTTTGCATCTGTGTTCATTAGGGAAATTGGTCTATAGCTTTCTTTCTTGGCTGTCCTTATTTGGTTTTGGTATGAGTGTGATGTTTGCTTCATAGAATGTGTTTGGGAGTTTCCCTTCTTTCTCAATTTTTGGAAGAATTTTAATAGTATAGGTCTTATTTCCTAATTGAATGTCATGTAGAATTCATTTTGTAAAGCCATCTGGTCCTGGGCTCTTGTTTTTAGGTAGAGTTTTGATGACTGCTTCTATTTCGCTGCTTGTAAATGGATTAGGGAGAGTTTTTATGCTTCAATTTCACTGCTTGCTATTGCATTATTTAGACTCTCTATTTCTTCTTTGTTCAATTTTGGGTAGTTGTATTTTTGCAGAAATTTGTCCATCTCATCCAGGTTGTTGCATTTGTTTCCATATAGATGTTCTTAGTAGTCTCTGATTATCCTTTGGATTTCTTTTGTGTCTGTGGTGATTTCTCCTTTCTTGTTTGTGATTTATTTATGTGGGTGTTTCTCTTCTTTTCTTTGTGAGCTTTGCAAGGGGTTTGTCAATTTAATTTATTTTTTTCAAAGAACCAGCTCTTAGTTTTGTTGATCTTTGGGATAGTCTTTTTGGTCTATGTTATTTATTTCTTCATTTATTTTTATTATTTCTTGTTTTCTTCTGGGCTTTGGCTTTTCCTGTTGTTCTTCTTCTAATTTTTCGAGTTGGGATATAAGGTTTTTATTTTGGATATGTTCTTGGCTTTTGATATGAGCCTGTATTGCTATAAACCTCCCTCTTAGACATGGTTTTGCTGAGTCCCAGACATTTTGGAATGTTGTATCTTCTTTGTCATTTGTTTCAAAGTAGGTTATAATTTCTTCTTTAATTTCTTCAGTTACCCATTCTTCGTTTAGTTGTATATTGTTCAGTCTCCATGTATTGGACTATCTTCTTGCTTTCTCATCATTGTTAACTTCTAGTTTGATGCCTTTAGGATCAGAGAAAAAAGTTGGTATAATTTTGATTTTTGTGTATGTGTTCAGGTTTTCCTTGTGTCCTAATATGTAGTCAATTTTAGAGAAGGATCCATGTGCATTTGAAAAGAAGATGTATTCCCTTTTTTTGGGGGGGTGCAGTATCCTGTAGATGTCTATTAGGCTCATTTGGTCTAGGTCTTCCTTTAAAACTTTTGTGTCCTTGTTTAGATTTTGTTTTACTGATCTGTCTTTTGGTGAGAGTGGGGTGTTAAAGTCTCCTATGACATATGTGTTTTCACCAATATTTGTTTTCAATTCTGCTAGTAGCTGTCTTATGAATCTTGGTGCTCCCTCATTTGGTGAATATAAGTTGTTAATTTTAAGTCTTTTTGGTGAGTTGAACCATGTACCATTAGGTAGTGTCTGTCTTTATCCTTTGTCACTTTTTTATTCTGAAATCTGCTTTATCTGCTACAAGAATGGCTACCCCTGCCTTTTTCTTGGGACCGTTCACTTGTAGAATTGTTCTCCATCCTTTCACCTTCAGTCTATGCTTATCTTTAGGGATTAGATGTGTTTCCTGGAGACAGCAGAATTTTGGGTTCTGTCTTTTGATCCAGTCCGCAACTCTGTGTCTTTTGATTGATGAGTTTAGACCATTGACATTTAGAGTGACTATTGATGTGTGGGGTTATAGTGTTGGATTTCTAGAGGTCATTTTGAGGTTCTTCTTTGGTTTCTTGTTATGTATATTCTATTTATTCATCTGAGGATTTTGGTCCTGAGGCTTCTTCCAATATTTCTTGGAATGGGGGTTTGGTGGTAGCAAATTTTTGGAGACTTTGTTTGTCTGAGATGGTTCTAATTTTTCTTTCATACAGGAAGGACAGCTTTTCAGGGTAGAGAATTCTTGGTCGGCACTTTTTGTTTTGGAGTTTTTTTGAATATGAGGCTCCATTCTCTTCTTGCTTGGAGTGTCTCTTCAGAGAAATCTGAGATCAGTCTAATGGGTTTTCCTTTGTAGGTTATCTGTTTCCTCTCTCTAGTCATCATTATTTTTTCTTTATCTTGAACACCTGGGAGTTTTACAATTATGTGTCTTACTGTGGTTTTTCTTTCATTGAAGTAGTTTGAAGTCCTTTTTGCTTCTTGTATGTCTATTTTCATTTCGTTCTTCAAGTTTCGGAAGGTCTCTTCTGTTATTGCTTTAAAAAGCCTATCATTTCCTATGTCTTTCTCTTCTCCTTCTGGGATTCCAACTACTCTTATGTTTCCTTTCTTTAAAGTATCTGATAGATCTCTGTTTTTTTTCCACTGTCTTCTTATTTTATCACTCTCTTTTTCTCTCTTAGTTCTCTCTATTTCTGTGTCCTCTGTGTTTTGAATCATTCTTCAATTTCTTCTAGTCTGCTTTCATGGATTTTCCCAGTATTTTTGATGTCTTCTATCGCTCATCTTATATACCGCATAGCCTTAATTTTCTTATTTAGGGTTTCAATCTCATTCTTCTGTTCGCCAATTATGATGTTCATTTTGCTACATTCCTTTTTTATATTTTTCTACTTCTCCTCTTAGCCCATTGATTGCTTTTATCATTTTGTGTCAGAATTCTTTATCTGACATATAGGGCATTTCTTTGATTTCATCCAAGTTGGTTTCTGGAGATTGTTTATCCTTTGGAGATGGATATTTCCCTTTGGGCTCTCTTGAGTATTTGTATTTTTCTTCCTTCCTGTGTTTTCTCTTCCGGTTTGCTCCACATATTGTGCAATGACTGCTCTAGTATTGGTTGGCATGTTGAAGAATATCAGTCTGTGGTGATTTCTGACCTTTGTGCCTTTGTAATTTCTTACTTCTGTTGGCTGTTTTTGGGGGTGAATCCCTTCCCTTTGTTTTATGGGCTGTGTGTTCTGTGTTTTACTTTTGTACTCTCTATCTAGTATTCTAATTCTTGATGAGATTTCTATCGGCACCAGCGCCCCCAAAAGTCTCACCTAAAGTTTGCAACAATGCCCCTACCAGCTGTGGGATCACCAAAAGTCCCTCGTGGCTTGCAGATGGGGTTGCCTGCCATCACCCCCTAGGAGGGAGCCAGGCATGGAGTCCTCTCAGTGATGGGGGTAGGGTCGGGTACCCAAGAGTGCCCCCAGAAATCTCATCTAAAGTTTGCACCAATGCCCCCACTGGCTATGGGAATCACCAAAAGTCCCTCGCAGCTTGTGGCTGGGGTTGCCTGCCTCCTACTTACTTTTTTTTTTTTTTTTTGATACTAGGTCTCACTATTTTTGCCCATGGAACCCCTGGCTCTTGTTGCCCAGGGTACCACAGACTCAAGCAATCCCCAGCCCCAGCTTCCCAGGTAGCTGGGATTATAGGCGCACGCCTCTACGCCCAGATATTTTTTTGGAACTAGGTCTCACTACGGGCCCCAGGAGGGACTCGAACCGTGATCCCTAGCCCCGGCTGCTTCATAGGCTGAAGCTTACAGGCATGAGCCACTGTGCCCTGCACCTCTGCTTACCTTTTAATGAGATGTCCTCTTTGTCCCATGGAGGATCTTCACCAATTCAACCATACATGGGTCCCTGTTCAGGCACTAATTCTCGTGGGCCAGTCGCAACATGATTGAATGGTCCTGAGGGGGGGGTAAGGATTATAGTTGAGTCAAGAAGACCCCAATAGAAGCCCCTCTCTTTCTCTCTGGACTGTGGCCCTGAGTTTATTTTGAACAAGACTTTTATATTCACCAACAAACAATCAGCAACAAAGGAGTTTCCCCTGGAACTACTCAATTCTTGGCCAAACCTATTCCACCTGAAGGTGGTATTATTTTCCAATTAAGCAAACCTTCAGCAGCTTTATCAAAGCAGGCCAGTAATGAGAGCACACACAGCTCCCCAAAATATATGAAGGTATATACGTATTAACTAGATATAATTGAAAAACTAAAACTGTAATGAAATGTAAGAGAAAATGCCATAGATATATAAAAAGAATAAGAGATTTCAAATCTTTGTGGGTGAAATTAATATAAATTAATTTATATTATTAAATATAATCATATTTATGATTCACAATCATAACCTAAAACATTATTTTAATATTTGTTTGGAAAGTAATTTTGAATTCATAACAGTATTTAAATGTCAAAGTATCAGTAGGAAATTAGAAGTAAAATCATAGTTTAAAATGATAAAATTTAAATGGAGACATCAATTTTAGACATAGCAACTTAATTCAAGATAATAATTCATGAAATGTTTAGTGTTTTAACTTTTATTATGTAGAACATTAAAGCTGAAGGTATTCAAATAAAAACAAAGGCAATGAAAAGCATGGGCAATATTTTAGATCACATACGAAAGGTACAGAAAAAGTTCTCTTATGAAGAAAAGCTTTCTTGCAGGTCTCCTGCCCACCTGTGACTATGCAGGTGTTTCTTTTCACTCTTTGCAAAGCAGTGGCATCAGTTCTACTTGCAAGGCTGCCCACTTGTGCCCAAAAAGGTATCCCTTCACTAACCTGTCCATTTCAAGGACAGCTCTTTCTGCTGACTTTCGTCTGTGCAAGGGTTTTTTACTTTCCTTTCCTTTTCATAATAAGCCTACCCTTTTGCATTAAAAACATATTAAAGTACAAATATATAATCATGTTGACAAAAAACAATTCACAGAAAGAAAAAAAAACATACATAATTAAAGATATCTGAAATTATTTTTTTCTTTTTTTTTTTTTTTTTACAGCATAAAGAAAATGTTGGAAAATGTAGCTTCTGGCATTGAGTGAGGAGTGTTTTTTAAAAGGAGTCCCTGTTTGATATTTTAGTGTTTATTGTTTTAGATCTCCAGTCCCCTGATACTGGTCAGCAGTTGCCAAGTCAAAAGCTACATTTCCCACTACCTCTTCCTTGTCTCATATTAAAGTCATTTCTCAAAATAAAGTAGTTGGGAAATGAAAATGAAACTATTTAATCCTCAGAGCATTACAGTATCATCTTCCATTACTTATTATCATAGGGATCTTGATACTACTCCACCATACTCTTGAACATTGTAAAATTGTGTAAATAAATACTGAAATGTTATTTCTACTCCTATTTTACATTCATGCTGGGAAGTCAAGAAACCTAATATTAAACATATCTTATAAAAATTGTTTATTTTCACCCCAAAATTTCTGTATTTGCAAAAAATATAATGTCTGCCTTGATGTTACTAATTGTATTGGAGAAAAATATAGACTTAGTTCTTAAATGACTTTTTGTTGATTTTTGAGAGAAATGATATACATTTTTTAAGGCCACAGATGAAAAAAACTCACAATAGGTTATAATGCTTGTTTCCATGTAACAACAACAACAAAATAAACTACTGGTTACATTTTTACAAAAATAGCAATAAATCTTTAAGATTTGATTTTTGTAAATTAATCAATTATATATTTAAAACAGTCATTAAGTATGACATTACTACCAATAAGCAAATGAAGATCATAAGAAATATGTAAATGTTACAGATTTATTTGTCAGAATTTGCTGTAGAAATTTCTGTCATATATAGGATTTGAAACTAAATATCTAAATTCCAAATCTAATATTTTATCCTGTGTTGTCAATGCTTCTGTTTTCTTTTATGATATTTTGTATGATTTTAATTCCATCATGGTAAAATTGGTTTATGACATTTTACATGATTTAGAGGTGAAGGAAAATCTTCTTTGAGATAATTTTACCTCAGTACATCCACCAAAAGGTGTCCATAGCTCTCCAATATAGTCCATTGAGCTCCATACCCACCTTGCTCTATCCCCACTTCTTCCCCTTCTGTAATCTCAATTGTACAATAAGATTTCTAGAACTTTGTTCTTGTTTCTATGACCTTTGTTTCTTTCTTCATATGCTACATCTTGCTTTTATATTTTTCTTTCTGACTCATTTCTAGTACCATTCCTATTTTTGCAAATTGTGAGATTTTTTTCTATTTATAGATGAATGGTATATAATTATATATAATTATACATATATATGTACAATTTAATATGTATATATATATATATCACATCTTGTATCTTTTACCTATCTTTGGATATTTTGGTAAATTTCCATAACTTGCCTTTCATATACAGTCTTCAATGGATTTAGAAGTGCATATATCACTTCAAATTAGTCATTTTTTAATAAGTACCTAGGAGTTAAATCATTGGGGCATATTGTAGATATATTTTCAATATTTTAAAGATCTTCATACTGTTTCAGTAGGTCTGAGTCAAAACCATATTCAAAAAACAGTGTATGTGGGTTCCTTTTCTAAATCCTCATCAATACTATTGTTTCTGGTCTTTTTGATGTGGGCCAGTCTCACAAGTATGATATGGTACCTCTTTGTAATTGAAATTATTGAAGTTTGCATTTCTGTCATGATGAGTGATGATGGACTTGTTTAAATGTATCTTTGGCACAACTTTATATCTTCTTTAGAGAAATCCCTATTTGGCACTTCTACCCAGGTTTTTTTTCCAGGTTGTTACTAGTGTTTTTTAAAATTTTTAATTGTATGATTTCTTTGTGATTTTACATATCAGCCCCTTGTCAGATGGAAAGGATGCAAATATACTCACTCATTCTGTAGGGTATCTTTACTATATCAATGGTGGTTCTTTTCTTTCTTTCCCTCAATGTGCAAAATCTTTTTTGATATATTACCAATTGTTTACAGTTTACTGTGCCCTTGTTTATTCTCTAACTGGTTGTTATTTTCAAGTGATGAAATTATTGAATCCCCTGAACATTTTTGTGTTGCTGCCAATATTGTATAATTTCATATTGTATAATAATTGCTGGTATATTTTGATGCTCTTGTATTTAGTGATTGAATATGGATGAATGTTAGGTCTTGCTGTTGTGTTTTCTTCTTATTCATTGTATAGTGTCTATTATTGATTATTGCTACCTTTTTGACTGGAAATCTATTGTGACTGGTGTAAGTATAGCTGTTCCTGTATCATAGAATTTTTTCTAACCTTTACTCTGGTGTTATGTTGATGTTTGGAGTTCCATAAAGTTTGTTTTTGTTTTCTCATAGATAGCTGTGCTTCTTTTGAGAGACACAAACTATTTTTAATTTGTGATTATTGACATATAAGGATCTGGCACTACCATTTTATCCTCAGTTTCTGGTTCTATTAGTTTCCTTCATTACTTTTGTTGGTCTTCTTTTTCATTTTGGATGCTTGAGTCTGATTCAATATTTATAGAGAGTGTATTATTCACAAACTTTTTCAGCTTCTATTTCTCTGGGATCTTTATTTCTTTTTCATATCCAAAGCAGAGTCTTGCAGCATGTATCATTCTTGTCTAGCAGCTTTAAGATTTGATTATTTTAAATATATCATTCATTATAAACTTGTCTGTATTGTTTCCTTGTATAAGTCGGGTATAAGTTCTTGCAGTACCATTATAGGCTATCTGTTAATTTCCTCTAGCCAGTGTCAATATTCTTTTTTTTTTTTTTTCAAAACTAAAACTATTGGAAGAGTTCTGAGTACAAGTCTTGGTTTAGGTGAAATTGCATTTAGGTAACTATGTCTTATTTACCTTCATGGATTTATTTAGTTAGTACTTTTCCCAGAAAAGTTAGAACTTTTCCTCTATCCTTTCTTTGAATAAATTCTCTGTTTCCATCTGTCTTCTATTTCTGAAACAGCTATTATTTTATGTTGCCTTTTCTTACAAAGTATGATAATTCTTTAAATGCTGCTTTATGTATTTTTTCCTTTGCATTGTTCTTTCATCTTCCACCAGAAACCTCTGTTTTATCATCTTCAAGGTCACTGGTTCAATCTTCCATTTGTCCTATGTACTTCCATGAATATCTTCTCTAGAATATCTTATCTCTACTACTAATATTTTACATACTTCATCTTTGTTGTTTTATTATTTCCAAGTACAATTTCTATCCTCAATTACTAATTTTATATCTCAAAAGATTGGTTGTTTTCTGATATTTTTTAATCAGTTTCTCCCTATTCTGTTATCTGAAATTAGATTTTTGGGCATTGTTTAACTCTGTATCTGATAGGAAGAAACAATCTGCCATGTATTTATGGTTAACTTCTGAATATTTGTTCTGTCACCACAATAATTTTTTGAAGACTCAATATATTCTTGGTGTCAGTTTTTTTTTTTTTTTCTTGCCCATTTTCTGTTTTATGTTCTAAGGATGCAGAAATACCACTTTTTCAGAAGATGGTGCTGTTGTTTTATTCTTCTAAGTTTTTTTTCTAGTTTAATATTTTGATATGTTGTATGGTATTGTATATCAGGGAGAGCTAACAACTGCTGCTGAGTCAGAAGTTAGGGGAGGATCCTGCAGGTATCTAGTAACAGGTGAAAATGTCGTGTGGGAATGATTCATGTTTCCTGAAATTCATCCTCTCTGGTATTCCAGACACACAGATATCACAGTCTGTAAGCTAAGGTTTCATGCTGCATTACAGTACCAACTCTAGACCAGTAGTGATGTAAGAGTGAAAGCCACTCTTCATCCTCTCCTCTTCACTTGGAACCCTGCCTGGCTGACATATCCCAGCACATTCACAAGTATATCTCCTAAGTTTGGTTTGTGATTCCATAGCAATAGATTTTCCTCCCCCTAGGTATGCATCCAAATATTGAAACACCTATTTACACTTTAGTCCTTGCCACAATCCCTAGACACTCCTCTCCAACCAACTTTAATTGTGAAGTGCTGAATTTCTTCAGTGTCTCTTCTGTCATGATTGGCACCTGTCTCTGATGTCCAAAATATCATTTAGTTTAATCCTAAAACATAGGAGCCACTGGGTCTAGTGCCTTTCAGACTACCTCAAACCATCTCAGAGCAAAGCAGGTTTATATTCTTCTGATGTCATCTTCAGTCTCTTCTTCCTCTGATGTCATCTTTAATCTCTTCTTTCTTATCCACATTTTATATTCTTAACATTTTTCTCAGAACCCTCATTTAATAGATCATGAATGTCTGGGTCTTGCATTCTTCAAGAAAACACTGGTTGCTCACAAGCCCTATGTCTACTCAAGTAAATAATCAAAAGCAAGACAGTTTAATGCAATATCAGAAAAGAACATCTTAAGTAACCTAAAATATTCATGTGCTGAAAATATTGCATGAAGTTTATTTCAGTCCTACCATTGCTTGCATATTAAGTGCTAGAAAAAATTGCATAAATTAAGACAGAATATTTATTATAATTATTCATATAATTACTTTTTGTACTATATAATATTAAGAAAACAGGTGGCATTTATTTAGTGTTTATTTTCAAAAAAATTATGGAATATACTCAAATGAAAGGAATTGAATGATACAAAACTATTAGAAACTTATATCAATAAAAGAATATATATTAAACAACTCTGTGGGGATTTACAGTTAATCATTCATGCAAACATGAATTCACATTTTCTTTGTATAGATGAACACATTATATATAGCCTAATAATTCTTGAAAAAATAAATCAGAGATGTAAATTATATTCTCAAGCTTTAAAAATGGTGTTCAATAATCTTAACAGCATTTTATGTCAACAAAACCCTCTGATTAATTAAAACTCTGATTTAATTTCATGATCTAATCATGCCAAAAATATGACTGCTTTTCAAATTTGCTTCAATCATCACATTCGCCTATTAGTAACTAAGACGTTTTGAATATACAGTATCTCAATGTAAACTTTTTTATTTTTTTTATATCCTATGGTGGCTTAAACTTTCAAAATCTTTCCAACAATTAGCTGCACACATTCAAGTGTTTTCTTTTAAAGTAATTGTAAAGGCCGTTTGATCTTTGTGGTTTTTAATTAATGAATAATTTCTTATCTTCCACAAAGTATTACTCTATTATTATACAAGATTGCATTAAGAATCAATAGTTTGTGAACAATGCTAACAAATAACCACATAAGTTCCAAAGGAGTCAAAGTAAATGACCTTTAGATTGCACTTTTACTTAGTTAAAGTTGGAGTTATACCTTTCAGACATTTTTCTTCTTCACTGCAAAATATATTGTAATTGTACTGTTTGTTACATTATGGAGGTTCTTAAAGTAAAAATTGCTTTTGATTTCTTCCACATTCATACTTCTCAGATTGAATTTATGAATCATTTAGTTCAGAGATGTCTTTATTAACCAATTGTCCTTTAGTTCATGAAGTTTCTCAAAGCACTGTAAAAAAAAAATCCACTACATCCTTACCTATATTATCACTATATCCTGGAATCCAGTTCTCATAATATACTTTATTGTTTTAAAATATGAATATATCCATGATTTATAATTTTTGTTTTGAATGATAGTCCTGAACACTATCTTTTTTATCATGGAAGTTTAAATAAACTATATGTAATTTTCAAGCTTGCTTTTAAGTATAAATTTTACTGGAGGCAGCAGATTTACACAGCACCCTAGTGAGAAACATTGCATTTCCCCCCCCTGTAAAACACTATGATGAGTACAGAAAGGCAATTCACCACAACAAGATCTTCTATCCTCACCAGGTGAACTACAATTTCACTTATATCGTTAATTTATCCTGAAAATTAAATCTATAGACAATCTCAAATTCATGTTGAACAAAATTTGTTCCATTGTTTTGTGGTCCTGAAAAAACCTCAGGAAAATTGTAACTAGGTTTTGATGATGGCTTTATATCTGTGAATATCCAGACTCACTGGAATTAACCAAATAAGTTTGACAGTCAGGGAATAATTTTTTCATCATGTGACTGCACAGATGAATTTATTTTCTTTATTCTATGATTCACAGTTCCCACTTTTAGGAGACTTGCAATCTTTAATAACTAGGATTTGGAAAACCTGATAAACTTTCCCCAGGAGATCATCTGATATGGTTAATCTGGAATTGTCTCCATTTATATAATGGTTTTATTTATGTAATAAGTAAACTTTTTGGAGATTTATTAACTTTCTTCAAATTCTTATTAGTGAAATTTGTGAAGATCAATGCAATAGTTATCAATATTATTTCCAAAGTTTCATTTCTTATATTGTATGTTTCTGATTATATAAGTTTAACAAATATAAACTCTTAATTACCAATGCCTGTAGGTACACAGAATCCCATTCCAGTATTGACTTTGAGTTTGGCATCTAGAGCTTTCTTCACCTCTAGAATCATTCAAATTTGGTCTTAAACATGTATACAACATGATAGCTCCCCACCGGGATGACAAACAAGGTCAGTCCAATACGGAGTCTGATCTTCTTTGTCCCACAGGTTTGGAGGTCTTGGTACATATTTATATTAGTTATTAATGTGCTTTACATATATTACTAATATATTTAGTATTTTTTAAAGCTTCAAGTAGTTATTTTTATCATTACATTTTCTTATGCAAACAATGAAGTTAGATTTATGAGATGTTTACTAACATGTTCAAGTTCAATAATTGATAAATACGCATGTTAAATTTCCAGTGTAGGCAGACTGGGTTTAAATTAATAAATTAGCTTCTGTAGTTTTCCTCCACTTTGAAATAATTAGACCAAACATGGAGAGCAAAATATATACCCCAAATCAATCATATAGAATAGAACACTTCTAGTTGCCCTACTTCCAGCTTCCAGACCAATGGCCTCTAATCAGAATCTATACGAAGCCTTCTTGTCAACTAATACAAAATTTTAGCACATCACTGCCTTTGATTCAATCAAAATGCAAGCTATGGTGGCTGATCACAAGCTAAAATAAGATGTAAATAAGTGTGTCTGTTTTGTTTGCTTTTGTTCTTTACCATTATATTACACATCTAAGTTAATGATTTTTTAAATCACTACACTGAACAGAGAAAAAGATCCTACTCATAAACTTATAACTATGTTTTATCATATAGAAAATTGTTTCAAAAATAGGTTGGAAAATTTAGGGGTAGAAATTGACAGGTTGTTATCAAGGCATTTATTTAGATCCTCCTATTTTTTTAAAACTTTAGATGAAAGATGATCTAGACATAACAGAACTGGGTTTGTTCTTTTTGATTGGTAAGTTCAGTCCATTCAAATATAGAGTGATAAACGATGCACGGTTATTTTCATCTGCCATCGTGTTTAGTTTTCTAAGTCCATTATCTTTATTTCCTCATTTAATCTTTGTTAGATTTTCCTCAGTTTTATATAGCTAGGAATGCTACTTTTAACATGTCTTGTAGTGGAGGTCTAATGTTTGTAATGTCATTCAAATTAAAAAACAAACAAATCTGCAGAGATACCAACAATTTTCCTTACCTTATTCTTGTCACTTGAAGATAGAAAGTGCTTCAAAGACACACACACTTGCACAGGCAAGTGGGTGCTTGTTGCAAGTTTAATTAAGAAAAGAGAGACAAAAGATTAGAAATAAAGGAGAAAAGAACAGGCGGGCAAACTGAGTTGGCCAGTCTCAGGTGTGGGTACCCATGCAGTAATGTAGTTTGTGTGTTTTTAGAACCTCCCTGATGATTATTAGTAAGCTCTCCCGGCTCTTAATTATGATTGGGCAAAGTCACAGATGGACATTATTCCCTCTGTTTGATTTTGCCCACTAATAGTGTCCTTTGTCTCATGTTAACATACCTCACCTATTGAGATTCTAAATGGGGAAATTCTTGGTGTCTTCTATCCTGATAGTTGTTTGGAAATTTTTCATGTTCTAATGCATCTTCCATGAGTATTAATATTCTGAAGGTTCCAGGACATTTGGATATTGTTTAAGTACATCCAGTTTTCTGACTGTGGTTCAACAGAAAAACCAGTCGTTCTTGTGAATTTTCTGACTGTTTTCTTCAATATTAATCTTTTAACATTGAAATGTATTACTATTGAATTGTCCTTGTTTTCAGTTCTGTCAGAGTTCTATGTAAAAAGTTTCTTTTTCCCCTCTTGATGTTTTCTAGATTTTTCTCCTTGTCTTTCAATATTTTAGTGTCTATTGTGGAAGTGTACAACTATGTTGATGTGCTTAAAGTTATTTCTCTTTTCGCTGAGGTCATGCTCATTTCCTTTATTTATTAAATTCTCTTCTCCACAGTATACAACCACTAAAAATCTATATTAAGTTTTCTGTCTCTAATTAGCCCAGTTCCTATTATTAATCTATAAACTTTAAAAAAATATGCTATTTAGACTTTTCAACTCCAGAATATTCATTAGAGATTTTATTTTCTATTTCTTTAGTGTTTGTATTCACCTAAAAGACATGGTAATCATATCTTTATTAACTTAATAATGATTTACTAAGTTCTTTAAAACATGTCTTATTACTACTTCTTTAATGTTTATTTACAAAGTCCAACACTGCAATAATTTCAAAGACTGATTTTTTTCCTGATCTTCCCTTGTGTCTCATGTTTTTATGCATGTCCTCTTTATTTACTAAAACATAGAAATTTTATATGCAATTGTAACAACTCTATATTAATATCCTCAACTCCACACCAAAGATTGTTGTTATTGTTAATTCTTTGATTTCATTTATTATTTGAACACATAATTTCAAAGGAACCTAGATCCTAGCATTCTGAAGTCTCAGTCATCACTCCCATTGATACAAGCAAATACACATTCACGCTGAATTCCCACTGTTGCAGATGAAAGTAATTTTAGATACTCTCCTTTACTGTCTTCTTTTCCTGTGATTTCCCTGATTAGCTTCTAGGTAATATTCCTCAACTTGTGTATTTTTTTGTGTGTGTATTCCTCAATTTGTGTATTTTTAATTGAGGAAACTGAGATATTCCCATTAGGCATTAACATCATAGTTGATCCACCATCAAGTTTTCTATTCTCTACCACCATGTGCTCTTTCACTCTTCCTTCCATTCCCACAATCACCCATTCATGTCTTATTTCTATAGTCAACTATCAAAGGTTAGCTTTTCAGCTTGTCTTTATTCAACCACTAATTCAATTGCCTTATATTTCCAATAGTGTCTCTGTTCTTTTCATTATGGTCCTTTCACCCAAATATGAGATGATATCTCACTGTGGTATCGATTTACATTTATCTTGCAAGAAGTATTATGAACATTTTTTCATGTGTTTGTTGCCATTCTAATGTCTTCTTTGGGTTTAGCTCCTTTGCCCAATGCTTATTGGGTTATTTGCTGTATTTTTGTAAAATTTTATAAAGATATTCATATATCTTTGGTATTGATCTTTTTTATATGCATGGTATCCAATAGTTTCTCTCTGCTAATAGTGTGTTTTTCATTTTGTTTATGGAGTACCCAAGGATGACTCTTGACTCTGTACTGGGGATTACAGACAGTGGTTTGTTTATCTCATAGAGATGACTTGCTTTGAAAGCCAGAGTTTTAATGTATCTTCTCATTTTGCCTTTGTTGAGTTTGAATCAATGAACACACTGGAGTGAGAGAGGTTGGGTTCTCTTACATTCTTTGCCTGATGTTTGAATAGAACTTCTGTAGGAACGGGATCATGACAAGTGAAGAGAGGTCAGTTATTGCAATCTTTCTGGATTGGATCAAAACTCATGCAACATGAAAACTGGAAAATAAGTGAAAACAAAGAGAAGAGGAAGTTTGTGTTATGAATTTCACCTACCTACCTGTGGAAGGGTTTTCATCATGCTGAGCTCACGGAGTGGATGAGTGTGTTTATACAGTGTTCATCTTGCACTTTCTGACTTATTTTGCTTAGTTTATTTATCTCCATTCCATCCACTAATACTTTTACAAATGATGAGATTTCACCTTATTTTATAGCTGAATAGCTTTCTTTTATCTGTGTGTATATATATATATATCACATATATATCACATATATATTTCACATATGTGTGTGTGTATATATATATATATATATATATATATCACATCTACTTAATCCACTCATCTGGTTTTGGGCAGTTAGGCTGTTTGTTATATTTGGCTATAACAAATAGCATTGTAATGAACATGGACACATATATCTTGTTGATTACATATTTTACAGTGTTTTTACATTCTTCACGGACATTCATATTGTTTTCATTTGGTTTGAATCAGTCTACATTTCTAACATCATTGTAAGAATTTTTTTTCCCTACAACCATATCAATACTTGTTGTTTCCAGTGTTTTTTTAAAGGTTCACTTTCACAGATGTGATAGATTTTTCTTTCCTACTACTAGATTTTGGTTTATTTTTTTAATGTTTTTTCTAATACCTTAAAGTGAGAAAT
>PVHY01009681.1:26321-55393 GCA_004024945.1 Uropsilus gracilis
AAAGATATGTTTTTAAACTTTTTGGTTTTCCTTATGGCAGTATAGCATATGGAGTAGCACTTTAAAATCAAAAGACTAGAATAGTCTACATTTTATGTTTAATCATATTTTATTATAATGTGTATATATGCATACAGATGTATGTGTGTACATGTATTATTTACATACATATCTTTGTAATACCCATAGTTCTCCTGCCATATTTCATTCGTGAATAGTTCCCAATTTCACTTATGGTCTCTCTCCTGTTTTGTCCCTTCTTTCTTCACCTCTTTTGCTGTGTGCCTCAGTTCTTTGGTCAACTTGTTAGTTTTGACTATTTTTTATCCTTGTGCTTGATTTCTCTATATTCCACATGTGAGACCATTTAGTATTTATATTTTTTTCGTCTGACTAGTTTCAACTAGTATAATTCCTTCTAGCAACGTCTGAAGCTGGGCAGTATTAAACTTTAGGCATTGATGCCATTAACTCTGTATGAAAAATACAGAGGTAAAGATTGTATAAACTTGATAAGGATACTTTAACTTTGTTGCAAATTTCAGGTGTGGATCCTGGAGGAGAGAATGTATCAGTGTAGAGAGAAATTGGAGACTTTGGCTTTTAGGAGAAAGAGAGAGGGGAGGAGAGAAAGAGAGAGGCAAGGAGCAGAGACTAGAGGGATAAAGACTTTTGGGGAGAGGAGTGAAGAGAATGGCAGTCAGGTAAATAGTAGCTTGAGTGACCAGGCTGGAAGAGTGAACTGGTGGTGGCAAGGAGCCTTGGTGGCTAGCAGTAGAGAAGCTGATGTGGAGAGTGTGGCATTTCCAGCAAAGTGGCATTGTGAGCTGATACCTGGAGATGGCCAGGGATTTGGAAACCTGATTTGTGCATCAGCATTTGAAGAAGTTTGAAGCACCTTGGAGAAGTGGAGCAACTTGGAACACTCAGAGAAAAGAAGCAAAGAGAAGGCACAGGAGAAAAGACTGGACTTTGCAGAGTGCCTGCCTCAGGTTTGGAAGTGCAAATGGGCACCTTCTTGTTTTGGGGACTTTTGGACTAAATGTTGACTGAAGATAACTGCCACTTGTGGCTTTGAGGACTTTATGTTGTCCCTGTTGAATTGCCTTGTTAATAAACTCTGTTGTTAAACTGCATTTTAAGTGGCAACTACTATGTGTGGGTGAAGCGGACCTGTGGCTTATTGGTCAGAGGCTTCTGCCCATTTTGACCAATTTCACATCCATGTTGCTTCATTTGGCATGACTCTGGCTGCTTTGATGGTTAACATTCCATTGTGTAAATATAACATAACTTTTGATCCATTTATCTATTGAGGACAGTATTCCTTATGCTGGCTATTTTAAATAGTGTTACAATAAACACAGATAGGACTGCAGGTTTCCTTTTGAATTAATGATTTTGGGTCCCTCCCTGGGCAGATTCCCAGAAGTAGAATTGCTGGGTCATATGGAAAATAATTTTTAGTGTTTGAGGATCTCCACAAGACTTTCTGCCATGTCTGGATCTTTTTACATCCCCATTAGCAATTTCCTGTATCTCCACATCCTCTGCAGTAATGTTGTTCCTAGTTTCTGTTGGTTTGTTTGTTTATTTAATGTGGGTCATTATCACTGGAGTGGTATTTCATTGTAGTTGTGATTTATAGTCCCTTGAATATAAGTGATGTTGAGCATTTTTTCAAAGTCCTGTCGGCTATTTACATTACTTCTTTGGATAATGTTTTTATTTATATATTATCTGTTTGTTTGTTTTTAGTTATTCGGTCCTTATTCTGACTGGACTGTTTTGTGTTTTTTGAGTTGTGTAAGCTCTTAGGTGATCTTTGATATACATCCTTATATATCATAACAGTGTGCAAAAGTTATCTTTACCCCATCGTGTAGTGTACAAATGTTTTCTTGCATTCAGTTGGCTGTTTCTTCATTTTGATTATTGTCACTTTTGCTATAGAGAAACTTTTTTTGTTTAATTTTGTTTAAGCAAAGATAAGCTGTTTATCTTTGCTTCCATTTTCTATTTCTGGATATGAATCTTCAAAGAAGTTTCTAAGATGTATATCATGGGGTGTTTTTCTTAGGTTCTTTATTTTTTATGGTGTTAGGTATTACATTCAACTCATTTATTCACTTTGAGTTTATTTTTGTATAGCGTTTGAGATAGTAGTCTTGATTTCCCCCCAGTGCCACCCCATTTTTCCCAACACCATTTATTGAAGAAGCTTTCATTGTTCCAGTGTACATTGCTTGTTTCTTTGTAGTAGAGTAGCTGACTACATTGCATCATTTATTTCTGGGCTTTATGTCTGTATCTATCACTCTCTTTTTTTTCCTCACAAAACCATGCTGTTTTATTATGTTTTTGTAGTGTTGTTTGAATTCTGAGAGGGTAGTGTCTCCATCATACCACTTTTGGTCAGGAGAGATTTCACAATTTGTTTGTTTGTTTCTGTGGTTCCATATAAATTATATTTCTTTGAATAATGTCATTGGAATTACATTTGATACATTCCAAAATCCATTTATGTTGAAGGACCTTTACAAAATTTGGATATAAGGAACATATTGTACCATAATCATAACCATATTGACAAACTCATAGGTAACATAGTTTTTTTAATGATTTAAGACTGAAATCCTCCCAATTAGCATGAAAAAACACAAGAATGTCCATTATTTCCATTTCTTTTCAATATAGTATTGCACAGAAAGTGTGTCTTATTACAAACACAGCCTGGCTGTGAAGGCCATGATAAAATATCATATTGAAAGCTAGAGAATGAACACTAGCTCTAATTCTGTCCTCCTAACAAAATAAATATTCTGTTTTAGAGTTTGTGTCTAGATTCAGAATGGTTATGGGGCTTCCCTCAACTCCTTGATGTCATAAGAACAAATATGATTCACAGTTCTCCAGTGCAATCTTGGAAATACAGATGCAATCTTGGAAATACAGATGCTATTAATGACTGCTTGGCTATCTGTCTTAAGGAGATTCATTTGATAAAACAGAATGTATCTACTTGGGTATTATATAGCAATTCAGGATGAAGTTAAAATAGCTACATTTTCAATAATAATCAATGAAGTAATTCAGTATTGGCAGGTTGATGGTTCTTATAAATTGAATTGTCTCTCTTCAACACTCATATATTGAAGCTTTAACATACAATGCAATGCTATAGCTAAGTTATAGGATATTTGAGGTGGTGATTATGGTTAAAAGAGATTGTAAGAATGGGGAACTAATCCAATAGTATTGAAGTGTAAGAAGAGATGTCAAAGATCTCTCTTTAAATATGAAGCCACAATAAAAGAAAAAAAAAACAAACAAACATAGTTTGTACACAAAGGGAAGAACTCTCACCAAAAACAAACCTCACTGACACCTTGGTTTTGAATTTTTGACTTCAGAAATGTAAAAAAAAAATATATGTTTTTTAAACCATTCCATTTGGTGCTCTTTTATTGATATCTTAACTTTAAAAATAATTATTAAGCCTGATATAAGTAAGATTGCAGAAATTTATGTCAAGCATCTATTTAAATATTTGCATCTATATACACACATGTACACACATATGTGCATATAGAACCAACCAAGTTTCAAGAGCAAAGTTCATATTTTAAGGTACTCCAGCTTCTCTTTCACATGTTATTGTAAGAAGTAATTTGAGTTTGATTTAAAATTTCTAAATGCAACAAGTAGCATCTGTTTCAAATGGAGGAAACATTATTTGCAGTTTATCTAATTTGTTTTTATAGTTGTCTAATACCAATAAAATAAAGTATTAATATTTGTGATTTTTAAAAATAACACGGAAAGAGAGATGCAGAGACAGATTATTGTAGACTTATTTTTCAAAAGAAGTTTTATATAAATAGTAGAGCTTCGACTTACTTTGTCAAAATATTAAAGAGGAGAAACTAGATACATTCATTGTCCTCTATAAAACAAGAGAAATTGTGACAGACAGCTTAGTTAAGCACCTGAAATCAGTTGATGCAGGCATTAAAACACAAATGAGAAGAAGATAAAGAGCAGTGTAGTTGGGGAGAAGGATTTGCGAGGTCTGCTCTCCCTACAACTTTTATTGAGACATTTATCAATACATAAGTGTTCATTAATCCCAATGGAAAATAATTGTTATGTACAAGAAAGCAGTTTTGCAAACAGTTTTTCCAGACAACGCAAAACAGTATATAAGAGAAATGTATGCAGATAGAAGATTTTCCCTGGGCGTGTATCTCCCATGGATGTGTGGAACCTGGCCATTTGTCCTAATAGAACTTCCCTCAGGGCAAGCCATGCAGTCAGAACCTGTGCCATTGAGTTCCCCCCCAAAAATGAAGAACATTCTATTTCCCCATTAAATATTTCAGATTAATAAAACTGAAATTGATGCATTGTATATTGGAATTGATAGATTACTTATATGCATAAACCTTAAGAATTACACGTTTTGAATGTTGTCTTTATTGCAATCACCTAAGATCAATATTGCAGCCATCCTTTAATTGAGGCAACCTGCATACATCAAAACCACAGATATAGAGCAGTGTGATTAAAATAATAATATAGAATTAGACCTTTTAAGTGTTGTTTCTCAGTTTTTAATTAACTTCCTTACATGCTTGTTAATTTTTGTTTTTTTTTAAAACTTGTACTTGAATTTGAGTAGGTTTTGCTTCCTTAAGATTTTGACTAGTACCATTGAAAAGACCCACATCTATATTACAGAGTTATTATTAATGAGATAAATACATATTTCATGTAGTATTTGAGATTTCCCCGGGTCCTGATACATCTAAGTAATCCCATTTATAATTTCATTAAGAATGTTTCATGATGAAGTGGAATTTTTAAATTCATCATCAATGTTAAGTAAAAACAGAATGCATAACTGTTAGAATGTTTTGTTTTTCAATATAAATCAGGAGGTATGTGTGCAAATACTGTAATAATTTTAATCCTACAGCATTTGCCTCATGGAAGGTGTCTGATATCCTAGGTGAGAGCACATCCAAATTAATATTCAAGTGCTGCAGTTCTCAGGATAACAGTAGAAAAAACATAAGAAAATGTGAGGGAGCTAAGAGTAGATTTAAGGACAAAAGCCAGCATAACTATTGTTTTTTTATAGACACATAGTGATTCATGATAGATGAAGAATTTTTCTCAGATTTGAAAGGTTACTTGTCTTATAATAATGAGACATATGGAAATCAATTTTAATCACATTTTATGTGTCAATCATGAGGTGACTCACAATTTAGAGAAAAATTCATATCAATAAGTGATACTAAAATTTTGGACGATGTAAGCACTTTTAAATTAGTATGGTTAATTCTACAATCACAATTAGAAGTTGAGAAATTCATTCACATAGACTGAAGTGAGAGTATCTGTGTAAACATAAATACAACTGAATGTAAGGAAAGTGCAGTACAAGTCATTATACTGAAGAAAAAGTCAAGAATCTCTGGATTATTTCTTTTCTTTTGACCAGAATTGACAAATAATTCTACATAATCATTTTTACTTATTTCATTTTCTGTATAAATGAAAATGTAGAGAAAACAAAGAAAAACACACATAAACACTAACCTTATCGCTAAAATAATGGACATTAAAGTAAACATCTGGACCAATATTTAAAAAAATGCTTTTCTTAAATAATAAATGAATAAATACTTTTTAGTATCTTCCATATAAATAGGGACCCTACAGGTGTTTGCCCACTTCATAAAGTATTTATGTAAAATCTGGATTATAACAAAGGCATTAAGAAAGACCCCATGTATTACGAAAAGTGTGGAAGAAACATTTGTCAATTTTTTTCATGCAAATTTACATAACAAATATGAAAGTTAGCAGCATTATTTTATTTGTATACTCTATTATGACTTATCTTCACTTTAACAGTTTATAATTGCTTATTTCATTTAATGTTTATATTCTAGTTTTATTATTTTGTTCCTCTTTTTTACTTTCCTCCCTTGCTTTTATTCTCCCTTCCTACTATCTTTCCTTCTATCTTTCCTTCCCTTACTCCTCCCTCCCCCCCAAAAAACTGAATAACTATATTCCATTTAAAGAAAATTATATGCAATTGTAACAGACTGGAGTCTCACCATATGCCTTGAGTACCTTATTAAAGGAAATTAAAAACCTTTAATAACTTATATTAAGTCTTTAAAATATTCAGTAAAATCTAAATATACTCACCAAGGTAAATTTACAAAAAAAATAAAAAGTGTTTATAATTCTGAACAACAATATGCTCAGACATATTTAATAGTCTCTACTTGACAATTTATGCCACTGCAGCTATAGGATAGAAACCATTTTTGTATCCAATTTAAAACATGATTGTTCTTCTTTTTACCCTAGAGCTTAAAGACAATTTACAGAAGTAGGCCAGTATGAAGTATTGCAACAATAAACAGTTGTTTTACTTTCTTTTTGTAGCAAAAATTAGGAAAATACTGCAATGCTGTTGTCATAAAATAAGTTAGCAACAGACCAAATACAAGCTATCAAGTTTATTTAATTCCTACTAGCACCATCATTTTTTCAGAGATCTATTTAAAGTCTTCCATAGATTTGCATGTAATTTGTTCTGAAAAATATTTTGAAGTTATAATAACTGTTTTTGCATTTGCTCAGTTACAAGTGAAATGATTCATCATAAAAATATATAAATGCTACTTTTATGTATATGACTGTGGAAAGTATTAGCTGTAAATATTTTTCAAAAATATTAATTCCAATGAACATGATACTATAATAAACTTGTTATTCTTTTAAAGACTAGTTACTTTAATGTGGCCTTATGAGATTAATATAAATTATATAGAGTAAAATTGTCAAGAACTGAATCACATGAAAAAAAAATCACTACATATTCCCTCTTTCAAGATATGCAATTACTAGAATATCAAAATAACCTGATACAGTTTTTTTCTTTAATCATTGGCACAAATTAGAGTTTCAAGTAGTTGAAACTAGAAGAAAAGAAAAATTGTAAGGGAAATGATATTAAAATTTTAAAATTGTTTTAAAATCACCAAATCTCATTTTAGAAATGAATTATAATAGATGTAAACACTCAATTCACTCATTTCTAATTAGTAAATAAAAATATATTTATAGGTTTATCAGCAAATATATGTAGAGCATGTGATGACTTTATGTCATATATCACAAGGTAATTTTAATGGCTGTATTAATTCTAAATAATTTTTTTTTTTGCATTTCAAACATGACTTAGGGGTAAGTACAAATTTCTTTATTTTATAAATATTTATCACCTGTGATATTTAAATTAGCTATTACAACTTCTTGAAATTTTATATTTTATTTTAGTATTTGTTTAAAAATGCCCACAAAAATTCTTTCACGAAGACTTTTTGTACATTTTCATCTGATGTTTCAGATGATTTTAGAAAATATTTTTAAATCACAAAAAAAAGAAAAACTCTATTGCTTTTTGGATTAGGATTAAAAGAAACATAAAAGGTACTTTGAAGAGTTTACATTTTTCCTTCGTAAATTGCAGTAACATTTTAATGGAAATAACATTACCGCACTGTATTTGAGTTAAGAAAATAGATTCAAACTGAACCCAACACCAAAGTGCTCCCTGTCCTTTACATAGATCGCTGGATCCCATTCTTGCTTTGTTCTCACAATCACCCTGCCTACATCTCTACTCATCAACTGTGTGTCATACTTAGTATAATAGTTAGATTTATTTTTGACAGTGTCTATATGTTGTTTCTCCCTATTCCATATATGAGAGAAAACATGTAGTTTATTGTTTCACCTTTTGACAGATTTCACTTAGTATAATGTCCTTCAGTTCCGTCCATGATATGACAAATCAATTTTTTACAATAACTAGTTAGAATTCTTTTGTGTATATATAATGCATATTCTTAATGCACTACTCTGTCTTTTGGTTTGATTTTGTCTTTATAACTTGGACATTTTACATCTTGTCTTTGGTTGTCTATTTTTCAGTCCTTTTATTTTTATTTTTATTTTTTTTTATTTTCCTGAGTTGGATCATTCTCTGTTGAGTTTTTATGAGTACTCTATAGATCTTGGATATTATGCCCTTGTTTAGTGCATGATTTGCAAATATTTTTCCTACTCAATAGGGTGTCTTTTGAATGTAATGATAGTTTCACTCACTGTATAGAGACTATTAATTTAGTATAGTCACATCTCTTTATTAGTGCTTTTGTTTCCCATTGGAGTCAACTCCCAAAGATACCACTAAAGCAAATGTTGTGACTATAATATCTTCTATGCATCCTATAGTTTTCTGTCTTAAGTTCAAATATTTACACAGATTTGAGTTTGTGTGCATGGTGAGGAGTAATTTCATTTTCCTGCACTGTAAATATTTCTTACCTTTTCCTTAAGTGTAAATGTATATGATGTAAATTTTGTTGTTCCTGCATTTTTGGCACCCACTTATTTTCCATATATTTTCTTTGGTCCTAAGTTTATCAATGGAGCCCAAATAGAATTGTGGGAGATAACAGATAATATATTTTTACTCAAAAACCCATTATCTTCATTCTGCAGTATCTGTTCTTCACAAATCTCTTTATATATACATTACCATACCATGCAAATCACACTTTGAATTGATTTTATTTAGTAAGTTTGTTATATTAAAATTATTTCTGAATTTCCTAGGATACTAAATAATAGAAATTCTCAAATCTTTCAACAGAATCAAGGTGGAAAACACTCTTAAAAATCTCACAGCTATTTGACCAGGTGTAAATAATGAGTCAGTGCCATTATGTAAAATGAAAGGGAAGGTTAACAATATTCTTCCACTTCCATAAAAGCTCTTCTCCACCATATCAGTAATAATCAAAACAGAATACAGACAGTCACAAGTAAGATTTCTCTATATCAAGAAACAAGATTCATACTACTTAGCAAAAACAAACAAAGTCCAGTCAAAAAATGGAGAGAAGAATTAAAAAGACACTTCTCCAAAAAGGAAATATAAATGTCCAGTAGGCATATGAAAAAAGGCTCAACATTACTAATAACTAGGGAAATGCAAATCAAAATCAAAATGAGTCATCATCTTACACCAGTAAGAATAATCTAGATTAAAAAAAAAAAAAAGGCAACAAGAAATCTGGTGTGGATGTGGAGAGAAAGGAACACTTTTACACTGCTGGTAGGAATGAAACTGGTCCAGTCACTATGGAAAGCTTTGTGGAGGACTCACAGACCACCATTCAATCCAGCAATCCCACTTCTGGGAATCTACCCAAAGGACACTAAAACACTAATTTAAAAAGAAACTTCTATTCATATGGCTATTACAGAAGTAGTTACAATAGCCAGTATATGAAAACACCTAAGCATCCCAAAATGGTTAAATGATTGAAAAAGATGTGGTATATTTACTCAATGGACTATTACTCTTCAGTCAAAACTGATAATTATTAAACCTTTTTGATAACATGGATGGACCTAGAGGGAATCATATTAGCAGAAATAAGTCAAAAATAAAAGGACAGAAACCATATGGTCTTACCTGTATGTGGGATATAGGAATAACAAACAAAAGTTCAAGAAAAAGTCAAAATAAGCTGACAACAGAACAGGTGCAAGCAACTGGGAGGAAAATGGAGGGAGATGGAGAAATCAGGGGATGGAGGAGCACAAGAAGATCAAGATGATGGTTCCCAGGCCACAAATGGGAGGGCGAACCCTAGGAAATGCAACAATGTAATATATTTATATATACATAAATATGTAAACAAGGAAATGATTAACAAAAAATACTTAAAAAAGAAGCAAGATTCTTGGGAACTAGCTACATAGTTGGTGGTAGATTGTGAACATCTATCATCTACATATCATCCTCATGTTATTATGTAATGGAATAGTATCCCATAAAAACATGAAAAACAAGGAAAACATTGCTATTTGCAACATGCAACATGGGTGGATCTTGACTGGATTATAATATGTAAAATAAGTTCGAAAATGACAAATATTCTATATCTACATATAAGTGTGAAATCTGGAATTTAAGAAGGTCAAACTCATGGAATCAGAGAATAGATTGATATTCTCTAGGGCTAAAGATGGAGTTAGGGGAAATTTGCGAAGCTAATAAAAGGGTCCAAACTTCAAGTTATAAATAAATAATCTCTGGAAGGATAATTCTTAACATGATGATAACACAGCATAAACAATACTGATTTGATTGTTTGAAAGATGCTAAGAGAATGTCACCATAACACACATACAAAATTTGTAACTATTTGAAAATATATAACTTACTTTGTGGTCAACATTTTACAAAGTATACATAGATCAACTGACTATAGAATGCACCTTAAACTTACAAAAATATGTAAGTATATCTTAATAAAGTTGGAAAGGAAAGACTTATATTTGAACACGTTAAAAGATAATAAAGAGAAACAGCAAGAATGGTGGAAAAAATCCTTTTATGCTCTATATTAAATTTACCAATAATTCATATTTTGCATCTATCTATCTATCTATCATCTATCTATCTATCTATCTATCTATCTATCTATCTATCTATCTATCTATCTATCTATCTATCTATCTATCTATCTATCTATCTATCTATCTCTCTACCTATCTATCTGAAGCCGTGACTCCAAGATGGCCAGTGCATTTGTTGGCCACTGAATTTGTTCATAAAATGTAGCCTTTGCATTAGCTGTGTCTGAAAAGCACAGGGGTAAAAGAGGCCTATCTATCTATCATCTATCCATCCATCCATCCATCCATCCATCCATCCATCCATCCATCCATCCATCCATCCATCCATCCATCCATCCAGAAAGGGGCATGGACTTTGGACCCAAACGTTTGGGAAGGAGAGAGAGGAGGCAAGTTGTTGAGCTTGGAGGTTTTGGTGCCTGGAGGTAAAGGGCCCAGAAGTGGAGTCTTGTGGGGGCCCTTCCAGGATTGCCCCAAGGGTTGGGAGCCTGTGAGGGTGGAGGTGAGGTGACCCTGATGAAGTACTGAGTCACCTACAACACGGAGACACCCAAGCTGATCCTTGTGTTGGGAGTAACGGAGAACAAAGGACCAGGATTGAACTAGGTGATTGCGGATTGAGCTAAACACCATGCAGCTCCCTAAGGAGCAGAAGTGGGGTTCCTTTTAGTTTGGGGTACTTGTGCGATATGTTCTATTAGACTCTTTGTTTTTCCCAGCTCTAAGTAAACCTGCGTGTTACCCTTATTGTTGTTTGGTCTCTGACAGTTGCTTGTGTGCAGGTGGGAGAACCACAGGGACAAAAATTTAAAAACTGAAAAAGGGTTGTCCCCTACCCTGGTAAGATATCTCTCTTACAAACAACTAGACAGTATTTATTTTTGTATAGTCTCCAGTGAAAACAAATTTTACTTACTATGGTTCAGTTAGGACATACCAGTTCTTTAAGAGTATATGTTATAACTTTATGATTATATTCACCCAAATGTGTATGCTGAAGCCCTGCTCTCCAGTATGGTACAATTTAGTAAGGACTTTGAAAGGTAATGAGTAGAGTCCTTATGATACGATTGGTGTCTTATAAGAGGAAACAGGAGAGATAATGCCTTTCTATGAGGTTTCAGAAAAGAGACACATGTTTTAAATCACAAAGAATGCCTTAAACATGCAGTCTGTTAGCAAATTGATCTTTTTCTTCTTAGTCTCCAGAACTATAACAAGTACTTGTTTTATGGTAGTTAATTCATCCCTTTTATGGTACTTTTTACTGTGGACCTAACTATTAAAATAGCTTGATTCAGACAATTTGTTGCCATGGATTATTAACTATAAGTAATTACATGAAATAGAAATTTCACTACAAGATATACTTTTCATAAACACCGTGTAATATTACAAATGTGCATCATTATTGTGACCAATTATGTCATTTCTTTCAAAGTTTAATGGTAATTATTGTGCAGCTTTTATACATTTCATGTACAGGCAGAAATACGGGCTAATATGTTGTTTTCTGGCCTACCAGGAATAAGCCCACATGATCTTATCATAAGTAAATAATGAAAAGGAGAAATATTCCAAAAGGAAGTGTTTTAAAAAAATATAGATTTCTAAAGAAAGTGATACAAAACATTTCACAATATTAGTGACACTAAAGACAAGTTAGGAAACTGTTAATATCATGTTCCAGGCTATCTGTGTTCATTCTGGACTCTTGACAGACCAAGAGAGAGTCCTTGAGTAGTGGGCAGAGACACGATCTAGGGTACTTTTAAAATTAATTAATTAATTTATACAAATATATATTTCACATCATTGTAATCCCTGAGAGTCACCTACCACCTCCCCTCCCTGGCCACTCGAGCTGGTTCCCTCACCACCACCACCACCCCCCAGTAGTGTACTTTTGTTTGGTTGTCCATATATTAGTGAAACCATTTGGTTTCTGTCTTTTTCTTTCTTTCTGACTTGTTTCTACTAATATTTCTTCTAGGTACATCTGTGTTATCATAAAAACATCAAATTTGTCATTTTTAATTGATGAGTAATATTCCATTGGATGAAATATTCTTTTTCATTCAGTCATCTGTTTTGGGGCATTTGGGTTGTTTCCATATTCTTGAAATTATAAATAGTGCTGCAATAAACACCCAAGCACAGGTGTCCTTTAGTACCCACATTGAGGTCTCCTTTGGGTAGATTCCCAGAAGAGCTATTTCTCAGTCAAATGGTAGTTCCATTTTCATTAGTTTGAGGTTCCTCCACACAGCTTTCCATAGTGGCTGGACTAGTTTACATTCCCACCAGCAGTGCAAGAGTGTTCCTTTCTCTCCACATGCATGCTAGCACTTGCAGTTCTCCATTATGTTGATGTGGGCCATTCTTATATGGGTATAAGGTGACATCTCATTGTAGTTGTGATTTACATTTCCCTGATTGCTAGTGACATTGAGCAATTTTTAACACCTAGAAATCAATCAACATAATCTGCCACATCAACAAGGAGAAAACCAAAAACCATATGATTATATTATTGATGCAGAGAAAGCATTCGATAAAGTCCAATACTTATTCATGAAAAAAGCACTTTAAAAAATGTGAATAAAAGGAACATACCTCAGCATAATAAAAGCCATCATGGCAAACCTACAGCATACATCATTCTAAATGTGGAAAAATTAAAAACCATTTCAATTAATATCTGGAACCATGCAATTAAAAAAAATCATCCCATTTACCATTGCACCAAAACAATTTAAATACCTGGGAATAAACCTAACAAAACATGTGAAAGAACTATACAAAGAAAACTTTAAAACACTGCTAAAAGATATAGAAGACATAAGGAAATGGAAAGACATTTCCTGCTCATGGATTTGAAGAATTAACATCATTAAAATGGCCATCCTTCCAAAAGCAATATACAGATTCAACACAATCCATATAAAAATCCCAATGGCATTATTTAAAGAGATAGAACAAAAAGTACTGAAATTCACATGGAATAACAAAAGACCTCGATTATCAAAAACCTCCTGGCCAGATAAAGAGAGAATTGAGGCTACTTTTACCTATGGCCTTATGCAGATATTTATTTTATATTTTGTTTTATTTTATTTTATTTTATTTATTTTAACCCCTGCCCTATTTAAAGGCATTAGAATGTCTCCACAAGCAGGGGTCAGTTCCAAATGATTCTCAAGACACAAGGCTTGTGGGAGTGATTGCAGGTTCCCAACAACCTCCTTAACAGTAGTCCCCACACCTCCCCCCTTTCCAGGAGTAAATGTTTTTTTTGTCCTTTAACTATTTTCACAACTTCAACAGGTGGTGTTAAGTTCAGTAAATTTCCCAGAAATTCACACACATCTGAGTGCATGTCACTTTAAGAAACTTGCCAGCTTCTTTGGTGACTTTCTGGGTTGCCTAGTAACTACTGCTCAACCCTCCTGAGCCTGCCCAGTTTTGGGCCTTACTTAAACTGATTGTTGGTGCATTTTCAGTTTGGCTGCAGTGGTCCTGGTGGAGGCTACCAACTTTGGCCAGGTTCAGGCTGCTCTCATGCCTGCCCTGCCCACCTATTCCCTACCCTCTTTCACCTGACTGCAAGGTCTTTACCCTACCATCCTGCCTGCGCCACTCCCCCAACAAGTAGAGCACAGCTGTCGCCCATGGCACTGTGTCCCACAACAATGCCAACCAGGTAGATGTATGTCATTCAGGCAGAGGGAAGAAGATTTGCAGAATCCTTATTTTATATCCAGCATGCCTTTACCCCAAGAGGGTAAAGAATCACCATACTCACAGGCAGGCAGGGTGAAAGACTCAGAAAAGCAGAACAGCAACTACTGTCTTCCTAGCCCTCTCTGCACTGTTCAGTGGCTTTAGCTACATGATAGATATACTGTTGCAAATGCAAGGCCCATTTATTGTTTGCTACCATTTTGAGGCTATGGGCTCTGTTGTGTGTGAACAGTGAAAAGCCTGATTTTAACCCATTTCCTTACACCCTGAGAGTGCATACTTCTGCATAAGGTTCTTTTAGTTCACAGCAACCTCCTAGCTCCCACTTCAATTGTATCTCCTGGATTGTTCAAGTAATGTCATTCACCCCAGGTTCTACAGACCTAGCAGCAAAGCAAGCTGCTGAGGTTTTTCTACCTTCTGGAGGACTTGTTCATGCACGCCCATCACTTTTCACTTTTGTGTCACCACTGGCCAAGGTTCAAATGACTGATCTAGGCTTTCTTTTTTCCTAAGGAGTCTGCTGCCTAAGGGGTAGTGGTCAGCCTTCCAGGGGCCACCTCTACCTCCACAGGCAGTCACAGGTGCTCCTGCAGCATCTTCCAACTAACCCTGCAAATTGTCCTGAACCTCACTGCCTCTGGCACTCTCTCTGGCCTTACCTGGAGAAATATGAAGAGATGTTCAGCTTACAAACTCCTGCTACCACATGGCATTCCACTTGGTCAACACCTTCCCTCATGGATTCAGGACCTGATTTATTGAAAGCAGGTGATATAGAGCAGTTACACAGTTGAAAAATTTACTGGGTGCCATATTGCCCTGGTGGATGGGGTCAGAGAGAAAGAGCCAAGCAGGAGAAAAAGAGAAGGTCAGAAAGGTCGTATAAAAGAGACACGCCATTAGAGAGACAGGAGAGAGATGAGAATGGCGGGCCAGTAGAACAGGCCCACATGGCCAGGCTGGGTGGCAAGACCCCTGGAAGAGAGAGCTGGTGGTGGCAAAGAGCCATGGTGGGAGAGTAACTGGCAGAAGAGTAGCCATTGTGGAGAATGTGGCACCACAGCGAGGTGGCATAGTGAACTGGTACCTGGAGATGGCCAGGGATTTGGAAAGGTGATTTTTGCATCAGCATTTGTTGTGAGGAAACTGAACAGCGTGAAACACTGGAGAGAGAAGAGGCAAAGAGAACATGGAAGAGAAAGACTGGACAATTGCAGAGTGCCTGCTTCAGGTTTGGAGGGCCAAAGGGGCACCATCGTGGACATGTGTCTTTGGGACTTTTGGTACTGAAAACGGTGACTGGGGTAAGATAACTGGCCACTTGTGGCAT
This sequence comes from Uropsilus gracilis, assembly GCA_004024945.1. Lineage (NCBI taxonomy): Eukaryota > Metazoa > Chordata > Mammalia > Eulipotyphla > Talpidae > Uropsilus > Uropsilus gracilis. Next base: position 41,926 of record PVHY01009681.1, read on the forward strand.
CATGGACTGTTTCCCTGGTTAATTTTCCTTGTTCATAAAACTCTGTTGTTTAAATTGCAGTGTGACTGGCAGCTGCTACATGCAGGTGGTATAAATCTGGACATCAGAAGCCACACTGTAAAAAGTGCTGCTTTTTCCCTGTGTCTTGCTGGTTAGAGGCTCCTGCCCTCTTTTGACCCAATTTCACAGCGACTCATCCATCTCAGGGACCTATTCATCTCAGGCTTGTCTGTGGGAAGTTCAGGAACCCTCCAGAAAGGAGTCTGACCACTCAGTAGTAGCTGACCATATTACTAGAAACTTGGAAGCCTCCAAACCTGGTTGTGCTATTGGGTGAAAAGAGAGGCAAAGCCTCATGCTAACTTGAAAATACACTGGAACTTTTAAATCTGGCTATTCTAGCTCTTTGTACCCACGTGGCAGCTACAAAACAAGACCTGGTTGAAGCAAACAAATCAAGATTGATTTGCAAAAGGGAGAAAGAGTAAACAAAAAAAAGTCAAGAGGCCACACAATGGCTCTTGGTCATCTTACTCCCAGTCCAGTTTCAGTTCTAAACAAAATCACAAGTTTTCCAGCCAAAAGTGCATCAAAGAACATGCTATCTGCCTTCAACTCTGGCATTGTCAGCTTTCTGAACTTTTCCAGGAGATATAAACGCAAAACCAACTTATACAAACTTCCAGCTTTCTCCAGCATATCATTCTCTCATCAAATTCTTCAGCTTCCAAACAGCAATTTTCCAAGCAACATTTTCCATTTCTTCAGGTGAACCAGATCCCAGGATAAGCTTTCCAGACTTCCACACCTGTCTGGCAAATACAGATCTGGTTTTCCAGCATGCTCTCCTCTTGTCAGAAGGTCAGGCAAAGCAAGTTTTTCCAAAGGCTCTTTGCATGGATTCAAGGACAGGAGTCCACAGTCTCCCCCCCTTCTTTCTCCTGCCCCCTCAGCCTTAGAACATAGCTCTCTTCTCTCTCATGCTCAGACATGTGCCCCTCACCCCTGATCCTCAGCTGGAGGTCACAATGCCTCATAGGCTTAGAACTTAGCAGGCAGGTCTCCTGCCCTCTTTTGACCCAATTTCACAGCGACTCATCCATCTCAGGGACCTATTCATCTCAGGCTTGTCTGTGGGAAGTTCAGGAACCCATCCAGAAAGGAGTCTGACCACTCAGTAGTAGCTGACCATATTACTAGAAACTTGGAAGCCTCCAAACCTGGTTGTGCTATTGGGTGAAAAGAGAGGCAAAGCCTCATGCTAACTTGAAAATACACTGGAACTTTTAAATCTGGCACCAGGACTCCTTCCCATGTAACTCTCCAGGTGTGAAAGTGCTCGCTTACATATTCTAAGTTAAGCTCAAGAAGGAAATTAATGTTCAACTGCTAAACACTTAAGTTCTCATTATTTCTAATGTTTAAATCATAGTAGAATATGTAAATATTACTTCTACTAGGTATTTTTTTTCCTACACATTTGTAAAACAATGAAAGATTTAATGTTTTGACAAAAATTCTTAGAGGTTAAGAACAATTTAATTTTCCCTAATTGAACATTCCTTTAAGGATATAAACATTTATATAACCCAAAATTGCCCTGCAATGAAGCATTCTCCCCTCCTTTTTCTCTCTCTCCCCCTCCCTCCCTCCCTCTTCTCTTTTCTTTCTAATTCCCTTCCCCCTAACCCATTTCAAATTACTGATATCTTATTTCCCCACTTTGTTTTTCTGACTAGTATGCAAGTAAACTATCTGAGAAGCTTAGCTATGTGGCTTACTGGCCCTCTGGAAAATTCACCTCAATTGAATCCAGCCAATAAAGCAGCAGATGCCCATGAATAAAGTGGAATATTCAAATAATTTTTCTGAGTATGGGGCAACTGTTACCAAAGGGCATAATCTCACAGAAAGCAAAGTGACTAGATGTTTAGCCCCTAAGGCTAAAATAGATAGTATGCAGCATAGTGTAATATGAAAATGTTGAAAATCCATTCTGTTGAGTCTCAAAACATTGTCATGACACTGAAAAATAAAGTAAAAGCAAAGTAAAAGCTTCATTGATGTCATGGAGTCCTTCTGTCCATCCATGTCCTACATACATGTGCCCTGACTCCCCATACTCTTCTTCCAACCACAGTTGCGTTCAGGAGAGAAAAATTAGAGTTGGAACTGAGGTCCTCATCTGTCTCAAGAAAATTTGGTTCAGATTAAATCAGCCAACGTTATTAGGAAACTATGAGAAAAGAGGATGTTGAATTTAATTGCCGTTTTGGTAAAAATGACTGAACTACTATCCTATGGAAGAAGTTGCTGGATTTAGCCAATGATGTTGAGACAGTATATATAGAGGGGAAGCAGAACAAATGGGTCTGTGTAAATGGGTCTTTTAGGTCAAATAGATATACTGACATTATTTCTTCTATGTATTGATCTATATAGCATTAACAAAGTTATATAAAAAATGTGTGTTTTATGTTTGTGTATTTCTATGTAAGTACTGAAAGATATTATCCTGGTAGGGAACAACTGCTTATTATAAATAGTTATTGGAACAGATAAATTTCTTCATAATACTTGTATATATTTAGTGACCCCAGTGAGATGTAAGTTTATCCAACATGCAACAGATTTTTAGTAAAAGTAGTTGAGCTTTGATATTATTCCCATTGCTAGAATATTCTCCTCCAATGTTTCCACAAGACTGCTTCCTAATTCAGTATTAGTTCACATGTAATTTTTTTCAAAAATGGGTGCTGTGACCTATAATAAACTTTAGCTGTCCATTTCCTCCTTCTGTGATACTTACATTTTTTTCTGTCATACTGTGGGTATTTTTCAATGATACCCATAAAGAACAGTCAAATTTAATTTAAAGGATAAAAGAAAAAAATCCAATGACAACACACTCAGGCATATAAAAATAATAATTTAGAACACAGTCTTTTAAAAATGAAATGAAATTAAATAGCTATTAATATATATTCATAAAGTTTAAAACTTATAGTCTCCAAACCAACAATGATAGAAATCTAATGTACCTTAATAACATGATTTGAAAAAAAGTTGTGAAAAATTGTAATTTCTAAAGTTGATAGTAACAAAAACATTTACCCCATGCTCCTGTAAGCACTTGTAAACTTGCTGCTTCAACAAGAAGTACAGTCTATTTCTCAACCTTACCAAATCTGCTTGTAGTATATAACATTGTCAAGTTCAATGCAGGCTTAGCCCTAAAACTGGCCTGAATGTTTCTGCCTTCCTTTTATTGATAGCTAATTGCTTTAATAGAAGTGAATCTACCTTAAAATTAACATTGGGGGAGGGAGGAACCTTCTTAGATTCATAGAAATGTCCAGAGGAAATGCCCTTGGGCAAAAAGGAAAGGTCAAAGACCAGCTCTTCCACCTGATGCCAAGCATATTGAGACCATGCTACACACCTGTGAGCCTAACTCACCATCACTAACTCACAAATCATGAAACATGAGTGCACCTTTTAAGTTAAGTTACATTTTACATTACGTTTACATTTTAAGTTTGCATTAAGTTAAGTTATATTTTATAAGAGTTTGCTACACAACTGCTAGTAAGTACAATAACTAAGATTAAATGGCATCAGTCTGTGATAAAATAGGGTGACCCCTTGCTCTTTTCCATGTTTCTAATGTAGTCACTCTAATTTCTGCCACTTTAGCCAGAAGAATCAGGATTTGAGTTTGGGAGTCTCACAGTCTCATGCCATCATACACTGTCTTAGGACAGCTGTGTTTTTTTGTTGGTGTTGTTTGTTTTCATTTTGTTTTGTTTTAGTGTAGCTAATGAAATAGAGAAAAGAAAATATCTAGTAGTATTGTCAAACATGTTTGAATTATTTATTTGCCTTTCCCCCCACATTTCAATATATGTTAACACACACACACACACACACACACACACACACACACACATACACACACACAGAGGATCAGAGGATTGATGTACTGCCAGAATTCTCTAACCAAACAAAGGGAAAAAAAGTGCTGTAAAAGAGTAAAGTGAATAAGCCAGGAAATGGAAAACAAGGATTATCTGTTTTTTTGTTTTGTTTTGTTTTTTTTTTTTTTTGCACTCCATCTTGAAAACAAAAATGCAGGATTACTTTTTATTTGCATTTGTGTTTTTATTTTTTTGTTTCCACACAACCATCTTGTGTGGTCCCTTAACCATTTCCCTTCTTTCATCCTCTTAATAGCAAAGGTTTCAAATGTTTGCTGGTGTCTTGTAGTTTTTTCCAAAGTTTTTACGTTATTGAAATAAGTGTTATGTAAATGCAATTGCTTTTTATATTTCTGACATTTTTTGCTTCATTTAATGTTTCAAATTCCCTCCCTTTTGTGGGAAATAGCTGTTTCATCCTATATTGTGGCCATGTAATATTACATGTTATGAATGGACCACATTTTTTGACACATTCATACACAGAATATTAATATTACCTACATCAAATATTGTAAATCATACTGTTGAAGTATTTAGATTATATTTTTTTGATATTGATATATTCATATATGTGGAATATGCCAATTTGGAATATGTATAGCTGAAGATCATATAATATTTTATTTCTTTTTTTAAACTTTTTAAGGTCAATTCAGATTGCTTTCCATAAAGGTTACATTCTCACCATCTACAATTTGTTAGTGGGATGTTTTTCATATGTTCCATTCTCACAAGTGAGTGATATCTCATTGTAGTTTTAATTTGATTCTGTCTTATAAAAATTGAAAATGAATTTTTTTTCATATATATTTCAGATGTCTTAATATCCTCTTTAGTGAAATATCTTTTCATGTCTGGCATGCATTTGTTAGTTGGGTATTTGTTTAGTTTGTTGTTGTTGAATTGTGTGAGCTTTCAATATATCTTAGATATTAGTTCATTTTAAGTTACATTTGTTATGTAAATATATTTTCATGATAATATTGTGTAAATATATTTTCCCCTCCATTTGTGTGTCCATTTAATTTTCTTGTGTCTTCTTTTGGTTTGTATAAGCTTTTTAACTTGGAATAGAGCTACCTTCATTTTTAATTCTATTTCCATAGGGGTTGAATCACCAAAAATGTCTTTACTGTAGAGATCATAGAACATATTAATAAAGTTTTCTTCTGTATATACTATTATTGTAGGACTTATATCTTATACTAGGCAGTAGGGGGAACTAAAACTAGTCAAAGACAGTGCCAGAATAGTTTACCAGTCATTGTCTGAGTTGTTCAACCACACTTACAATCATAAGGGTACTCAGGTTCAGAAAACAATAATGGGATTTATTTAACAAACAATAAAACAGTCACTGAGGTTACAGTGAGCGGTTCTTTCACCCCAGTTATTCACCAGTGTTTTAAAGTTCTAAGATGAGGACCTCCCATCAATAAAGACCAGTAATAAATATATTGAGCAGAAGGCCAGACTCCCAATATGGTTTCTTCACACCACTGTAGACTTAGAGTGCATTGCAGTCAGAGAGAGCAGGCTGGGGAATCTAACAGGCATCAGCAGTGAAAGATCCTCACTGACTCAGTCCAAGAGGCAACAGCAGAAAATGTCAAACAAGAATAGCAGCAACCAGAGGGTAAACAACTCACAGTCACATAGCTTAGTGATGTGCCTAACCCTAAGTCCTTGCAATATTAGCAAAGCAAAACTAGCAAAACATGCTTCACATATCCTTTGGAGGCCATGAACCACCAACTGGAAGATTAGTGTGGTCGGGACTGGAATGACTGACCCCCCAGAATTGCTTCTGCAGTTTCTTATCCCTATCTATGTCTCCATCCACTCCAATTCTTTCTTGCCCATGAACATATCTCATTTGTTGCTATTTCTCCTCAGCAACCACAGCCCCCACATACACATAGGAGGCACCACCTATCACTGCCTTTACCTTCAGCCCCCAGTTATATATCTAAACCTTTCATTCATTTGGGATGTATTTTTGTGTATGGTGTTAGAAATAATCCAACTTCATTTTTATATGTGTGGCCTTCCAATATTTCCAGCACCACCTATTAAAGAGCCTGCTTTTCCCTATTCTTGGTCAGTGGCATTAATCACAGATTGTTGGTGGCATCTACATGAATTTATACATGGACTTTTGATTGTTTTATTGGTCTATATATCTGATATTTTCTAATACCATATTGCAAAAATACGGTTTTCAATACTTCTAGTAAAGATTGAAGTAAGGTGCCTCAATACCACTATTTATCTCTTTTTTCCTTAAGGTTGCTATTGCAATTTGAAGTTTTAGTGGTTTCTTATATACTGCAATAATTTTGTTCAGTGACTTCAAAGTATCATTGAGGTTTTGATATGTTCATATGTCATTTTAAGATAAGGTAGAATTTTGATTATACCAATTCTCCCCATCAATGAGCACAAAGATGTATTTCCAATTCCTTATGTCCTTGTGAAATTACATGCAGCAGTTCCCATTGTAGATGCATTTTACCACCTTTATTAAGTTGCTTCTGAGGGATTTATTTTTTTGAAGCAATTATAAATAGTTATTGTTAATGTATTTTGTGTCTTGAACATTTTATATAAAAAAGCTATATATTTTAGCTGATTTTCTGTTTGTTCTTTTTTTTTTTTTTTTTGTATTCACTTATTCCTAATCTTTGACGGTATGTATGATCTTTCATATGTAGCATATTATGTGAAAATAATAATAGCTTTGCTTTTTCCCCTATTTTTATTCTCTTTATTTCCTCTGCCTGTCTTTATTTCTCTGTGCTTATCTGATTCATTCAGCCAAAATTTGTAATAGTAAGTAAAATCGAAACAGTGACAATATACTTCATTGTTCTGTGCTGGAATTTATAGACTTTTTTTTTCAGTTTTCCACCAGTTTGTATTATGTTGATTGTTGGGTTATCATACACATTGGCTTTAATATATTGAGTTAGATTTTTTTCTACTCCCATCTTGTTTAGAATTTTAATAAATAGGTGAATCTTATTGAATGCTTTCTCTGAGTGTCTTGAGATTGTATTATTTTTATCTTTATTTTTGTTGATATTGTGTATTTCATTCATTTATGCATGTTATCTTAAACTATCCTTGTATCACTGGGATGAATTCTCCTTGCTCATGGTAAATAATCTCTGTGATAATTTGGTGGATTAAATTTTTCTTGAAATTGATCCATTTCTTCAAGATTAGCAAATTTATTGGTAAATAGTTGCTAATGTAAATTTTTGCAACCTTTTGTATTGTTTTGTGTTACCTCTAGTGATTTCTCCTCTTTTGTGATTTTATTTATTAAAGTTTTTTTCTATTTATTCATTATACTGGACAAGCAATTGTTTGTTTATCTTTTAAAGAATCATCTTCAGGTTCATTAACTTTTGTGTAGTTTTTATCTCTTTTTATTTTGCTCCTATTTTTATTACTACTGCCTTTTACTAACTTTCTGTCTTATATGTTTCTCTTTTTCCAAGTTGCTTTAGATATGATAATAGCTTGTGTATTTGGGATTTTCCTTGTTTTATAATATGAACGTGTATTGCAACTATCTTTCTCCCTACCTATGTTTTCTATATCTTACAATGCAGGGTAAATTGTATAATCATTTCATTTTGACTCAAGGTGATAGTTAATTTGTTTGGAATTCTTCTTATCTAACTGCTATTAAACAGCATGTTTATGGATTTGCATGTGTTCATAGTATGTTTTTTTTTCTTATAATTGATCTCTAGTCTTATGGAATTGTATCAGAGAAGATACCATTTAAAATTTCAATCTTTATGAAAAATATATTTATCTGTGAAACTTGAAATGTAGTTTGAAGAAAGAAGGAAAATATGTTTTGTTATTATTTGTAGGAAGAGAGCTTAATCTTTCAATGGGATTGTTTTTACTTGTTTCTCTTTCATTTTCAGCATATCTTAATGTCACCTCACAGATTCAGGGTGCATTGGATGAGAAAAATTACTTAAAGTACAAGTTGGTTGGAGCAATGAGAAACCCAGAGTGCCTGTACCCTAAGACTCCCTTCAAGCAGGGCTGGTCAAGGTGCAGCAGAACTGATCCAAGGGTAGACTTGCATTTTTTTTAAGGGTTAAATGAAAAATAACATGTACAGAAATGTAGGGAGTGCCCATGTGGTGTGTATAATAGGGGATGGGATATTGTTGGGGGTGAGATAGGATTTAGTGACCAGGAGCTATTTTCTGGGGAGTTCCAGAGATCTCACTAATTAAAGCCTATCCTCTAAATTCCCTACACTTGACTAACATACTGTTGATCTTTTCAAGTAACGTATCTTAACTCATCTTTCTAATCTGGTCATGCTATCTGTCCCTTGTCTCCAAGGAATATTGAATATTGGGCTTACCAATGTGTTACGCACACTATTTTTTTGCCTATGGTATGAGGCCTCCTGACTCCCTGTGCCTTTATCTAATCTGAAAGAATTCTGAAACTTCTGGGCAACAAGACACTAGCTCCAAGAATAAGGAGGGTTAGGGATTCAACATCTTGACGTATATTCACATCAAAGTATATTTGAATTAATCCTACTATTCCATTCAACCTGAAATTGCATATTTATTTTTAAAGCTTAATTTTAATAATCTTTTCTTCCTTTTTAAATTGTTGACAATAAAATATTTCCCACCTCAGGGTTAGACATTGTAGTTCTTCTACCAGCAATGCACCCTACTCATCAGCAGAGTCTGTTCTTCACTCCCCCCATCCCAGATTAGTTCTCCCCCCAACCCGTTTCCCTCCTGTGTACCTCACATCTCTGCTTTCCCTTCATAGTTTGCCTTGGCTTACCCTTTGTTTGACTTCTCTAAATTTCACATATAGGTGAAACCGGTCAGTGTTACTCTTTCTCCTTCTGATTTATTTCGATTAAAAACATGCCTTCAAGCTCCACCCATGTTGTTGCAAATAGCATATGTTTATCTTTTATGATTGCTGGGTAGTATTCCAGTGTGTATATAAACCACATCTTTTTAGTCTCTTGCCAAATTTGAGGGCATTTAGGTATGGGTCACTAACCAATTGCATATGTAAGGCTTGGTTTCTCAGGACAAGTCTGAGCACACTAATCCATCAGATACAGAACCTGCAAAAATGTAGTGGACTAACACCACAGGACTCCTTTTAAGTTAAGTAAATGCAGCTTGCTTGGTCACGTTAGGCCAATGCTTATGCATCATGAGGCATGTCAGGAAGACCTCAGGGGGCAGTGACAGGAACCTTTGTTCCAGCATTGCACCCCTGAGATTGATCAGATGGATACCTTATCGATAAAATTGGAACCATAAGCAGGGGCTGAGAGAATGGTTTGATTTAATGGAGCAGATGTCTAGTCAGCAGACTCATCCCCACTCCAGCCTAAATGACAGCATATTTTCACTTTTACACTTTCCTTCTTCTTTGCCCTCCTACTCCATGTGATTGATTCTGTATATTTCCATCAATTAAAAAAAAGGCCAGGTTCTTGCTCCTCATCAGCATATCCACTATTGGTCACTCCTCCATGACTCTCCAGTTCTTTTCAGTGTGTTGTTGTGAATACACAGTATTTAGGTAGTTTCCAATTCATGGTTATATAAACAATGCTATAAACATAGGAGTGCAGGTTTCCTTTCAAATTAGTGTTTTCATCTTTCTGGGTAGATAACTAGGAGTGCATTTGCTGAGTTGTATGGAAAGTGTATTTTTAGTGTTTTGGGGAATATCCACACAGTTTTTCATAGTAGTTGGGCTAGTATAAATTCCCACCAATAGTGTCAGAAAGATTCTTTTCCCCTATAGACTCACCAACATATGTGGTTTGTTTTGTTTTGGTCTTTCTCACAGATGGGATGTGGTTTCTGATTATGATTTTGATCTACATTACCTTATTATAAGTGACAACTTTTTTTTCATATGTATGTTGGTTGGCTGAATATCTTCTTTAGAGAAGTAACCGTCTAGTTCTTCTGACCATTATTTTTTAGGATTAGGATACTAATTCTGTTGAGTTGTGTAAGTTCTTTGTAGATTTTTGATATCAGGGCCTTCTCTGATGTATAATATGCAAATTTATTCTTCCATTCAGTTGAATGAATAGGATGCATGTTTGTTTTGGTTACTGTTCCTTTTGTTGTACATATACTTTTTAATATGATGCAATAAGTTGTATATATGCTTTATCCTCCTTGCTTTGCTCAGATGTTTGTGCCCTTTACATCACAGAATGTTTTTCCTATGTTATGACTTCGGGTCTTATATCTAAGTTTTTATGCATCTTAAGTTGATTTTCATTTATGTTGTAAGATAATGATCTAATTTTATTGTTTTGCATGGTGCAGTCCAGTTTTCCAAATATGAATTACTGAAGTGACTTTTCTTATTTCAGGGTATACACTGTGATCCTTCATAATACATTAATTGTCCATAAATGTCTGATTTTAATTCTCACTTCTCAAATTTATTCCACTAGCTTATGATTCTGTTTCTGTTCTTGTACCACCTGTTTTATTGTCTATGGAATTATAGTGTAGTTTGAAATCTGAAAGTATGATAGCCTAATTCTTTCACTTGTTTGACATGAGAATTTTGGGCATCGGGGGCTTTTGTGCTTCTATATGGAATTCTATAATATATATTTTTTATTTTATTCATTTTTTATTAAAATTCCATTGGAATTTTAATTGAGATTGCATTGAATATATAGATTATTTTTGGTAGAACAATGATTTTGAAATGGTGATTCATCCTAACCATGAGTAGGGAATATCTCTCCATCTCTTGGTGTCTCCTATTTCTCTTAAGAACACTTTGTAGCTATCTTATAAAGGTCCTTTACCACCTTCATTTAGTTTACTTCTAGGCATAATTTTTGTGTGTGTCAGATTGTGAAGAGGATGGCTTACTTAATGACTTCTTCTAACTCACTATTTGCCAAACAAAGCCAATTTATTTTTTTATTTTTTATTTTTTTGTTTTTGTTTGGTTTGGTTTTTTGTCTACTGCAACTTTCTGAAACTGTCTATTGTTTTGATTAGTGTTTTGTTTGGGGTGTTGGGTTTGTTTTTTTTTTTTTTAACCCTGTATAGTCTTTGTGGTTCTCTGTGTATATCACCTACAAAATATGAATGCTTTGTCTTCCCAACTTGGATTCCTCATATAGTTTCTTCTTTCTTAAATGTTCTAGGTGGGTCTTCTAAAACTATGCTGAATAATACAAGTAAGAATGGACATTATTTTCTTGTTACAAATCTTAATGGAAAGGGTTTCAGTTTTTCTTCACTGAGAATGACACTAGCTGAGGATTTGACATATAAGGCTTTTATTGTGTTAGAATACATCCTATTCATACCTGGTTTTCAAGAGTTATCATAAAAAATGTATACCAAATTTTATCAAGTGCTTTCTCAGCATATATTGATAGAATCATATTCGTTTTACTTTTCTTTCTTTTTTTCATGTGGTGAGTTGCATGTTTGATTTTCCAATGCTGATCCATCCTATGTCCTTGATGTAAGCTCCACTTAGTCATGAGGTATAATCCTTTTAATGCATTGTTAGGTTATGTTTGCAAAGGTTTTATTGAGAATTTTTGAATGTGTGTTTATGAAGGAGATTAATCTGCATTCTTCCTTCGTGCGCCTTTGTTTGACATTGGTATTAACATAATGTTGACTTCATAAAGTATATTTGGAAGTGTTCCATCTTCCTGAAATTTCAAAAACGCCTGAGCAGGCTAAGCATTAGTTCATCTTTGAAGTGTACTAGAACTCACTTGCTAAGCCATCTGGTCCTGAAATTTTGTTTGTGTTGTTCTCTTAATCATTGCACAGTGCCATTTGTTTCTTGTTACATTTTTAAGCTACGAGTTTATTTTATCTGATATAACAGTTTCCCTGCCTTATTTTTGGTACATTTATTTTTCATTCCTTTGCTTTCAGCCTATATTTATATTTGGAGCTTTGGTGTGTTTCCTGGAGATAAAAGAAGGTTGGTTTAGGTATTCTGATCCAATTCAATAGACTATATCTTTTTGTTTATGAGTTAGGCCATTGACATGTTTATTGATAATGTTCACTTGTCATTTTGTCTGAACATTTTAAATTATCTTTAATTGCTTTTCTTTCTGTTTTTTCTTTTTTTGATTATTGCTAACTTTTAATTTTTGTGTAATTCTAAACTGTAAAACAACATAAGAGAACTCCCATGTGTTCATTCTCCACTTCAGTCATTATTTTGTTCTCTTTGTCTTATTATATTTTCTCCAAGTTTTTTTGTTTATTTGTTTGGTCTTGAATCTTCTGAGAATAAATTTCCTTTGTCTTTTACTGCTAAACACTTCAGATGGTACTTATTGAGTATAAAAGATTTTTTTAAATTTTGAACACAGTCATAGTGCAGTTTTCAAATTCAGGAAATCATTGATTCAGTATTACTATTAAATTCACAGCTCATGCTCACATTTCATTAATTGTTCCAATAATGTTTGAGCAGACTATTTTTTTTCTCATCCAGAATTCAATCCAAGATTATACTTGAATTTAATTTTCATGTTTTCTTAGCTCTCCTTGAATCTGAATAGTTCTCAGCCTTTCTTTGTTTTTCATGACTGTGGGGTAAGGTAAGTGAGTTAGTCAGACTTTTTCCTCCATTGGCTTGTATAACCAGCACCTGGGATATTGTGTCTTTGTGATTGTGCGATCCAGTGGGCATGTGCATGTATAAGTGCACACCTGAGCCTAGGAGAGAGGAGATAAAGGGTTGCAAAGAGTGTGTGCTCGTGCAAGCACAAGAGAATGACAGAGAGAGAGAGAGAGAGAGAGAGAGAGAGAGAGAGAGAGAGAGAGAGAGAGAGAGAGAGAGAGAGAGAGAGAGAGAGAGAGAGAGAGAGAGAGAGAGAGAGAGAGAGAGAGAATCTGGAGAAGGAGCATGAAGAGTCCCGGGGGAATGGGGATTGCTTTCTGTTTCTTCTTTTTGCTTAAAATATTAAAGCTTACTTGAGTATTTCCTGAAGGGGAGGTTTAGTAACTGCAAATTCGCTAAGGTTATTTTTGCATGAAAAGACCTTTGTTTAGCCTCATATCTGAAGTGTCACAGCGTAGGCTAGAGTATTGTTGATTGACTACTTTTATATTTGATTATTTTAAATGTCACTACATTTTCTTTTTGTCCATAGTGTTTCTTTAGAGATGTCTGATGTTAGTGTAAGTGGAGTTCCTTTGTTGTTTACTGGATATTTACCCTTGATAAGCATACTATTTTTACTTTGTCTTGGATTTTGCAAGATTTGCTACTTTACATTTCCTGTTGTTCAGGTAATTTGATGTTCTTTTGGTTTCCTATTTTGTATATTTATTTCATTTTTCAATTTTGAATACTTTCAACCCATTATTTATTTAGTTTTTCAAAGGGGTGGGAAGATCACAAGGAACTACCATGATGGTTCATGGGTGATA
>PVHY01009682.1:0-43175 GCA_004024945.1 Uropsilus gracilis
CGTGCGCCACCACGCCCAGCTATTTTTTTGGAACTAGGTCTCACTACGGGCCCCAGGCGGGACTCGAACCGCGATCCCTGGCCCCGGCCGCTTCATAGGCTGAAGTTTACAAGCACGAGCCACCGTGCCCGGCCTTAGGCAGGACATTCTAACCACCTGTTTGAACAGAGATGGAAATGAGCTTAAAAGGGGGTGCTGGGCTGTTGATTCTATTCACTTCCCACCATTCACTAGCTCTACCCTTCAGGAAATGGTTCGGTCAAACAGAAAAGCACGTGTGTGACTGCATAGGGTGGTGCCATTGGTAAGTCTGGAGTGAGAGGGGCTCGGGTCTCAAGTTTCACAGAATAAAGTAAACATCATGTATAATAATTAAAGTATCCATGTATTCATGTATTAAAGTATCATGTAATTAAAGTATTCATGTATAATAATTAAAGTCAAGTGAAGGACAGATTGTTTTGTGTCCTGCCCTGAAATCACGTGTGTGGTCGTCCTCTGGAGGGCTTACAGCCATGCATGGAACCCACTGCACTGGGTTCTGAGCCTCCGCACTGAGGAGGCTGGTCCCTGAAACTCGCAGGCAGCCATGATCTGTACGTCTGGCGGCAGGCATGTCCCTTTCCTCAGGGCATTTCTTTCTTTCTTTTTTTTTTTTTTCAGACTAGTTCTCACTATTTTTGCCCGTGGAACTCAAGGCTCGCGTTGTCGGGGATGCCACAGACTCAAGCAATCCCCAGCCTCAGCTTCCCAGGTAGCTGGGATTACAGGCCCAGCTATTTTTTTGGAACTAGGTCTCACTACAGGCCCCAGGCGGGACTCGAACCGTGATCCCTAGCCCCGGCCGCTTCATAGGCTGAAACTTACAGGCATGAGCCACCGTGCCCGACCCTCCTCAGGGCATTTCTAAGACATTATTTGAAAGAATATGAAGCAATCTTTAAACATTATGGAATTCCAGTGCCACAATTCTAGAGCAGTTCTAGTTCCCCTAAGAATGGCATTGCTCTGAGAGGGTTTTCTTGGCAGACTTCACACATAGCGCAGCTGCGTTTTCCACTCTGGACATTGTCTCCCACACTCATGGTCTTTTTCCATAAAGAAGCTATGTATATGCCCCCGGGCATCCTCCATGCTGCCAACAAGTAGAAGAAAGCAGACTCTTGGCTTTGGGGTTGGGGGTGTGTGTGCGGTAGAGCTGCCCCCCCACTGCCGAGCTCAGTTTCTTGGTGTCCCCAATCACCGCCCAGAGGTGACCTCCCGAGGTTGCTGCTGCACCGGGGAAGTGGCAAATGCAGTTGTTTTGTCCAAACGAGGTGTGTTTTTAATGGCCCACGTGATGGGACACCAAGTGTGGCATCATTAGCGGAGGGAAGTTCATAGCATCCCTCTATGCTTTGGGGTGCCTTCGGGGTCCTCATTACTGTGTGTGTGTTGTATTTCATGCAATGCCACAGTCCTGGTCCAAACACTAAAACCACACTCAAGAGCCAGGCATGGTGGCTCATGCCTGTAAGCTTCAGACTATGAAGCAGCTGGGGCTAGTTCCCGCAGTTCGAGTTCCGCTCGGGGTAACCCTGAGAGACCTAGTCCTAAGAAATAGCTGGGTGTGGTGGTGCACACCTGTCATCCCAGCTACCTGGGAAGCTGAGGCTGGGGATCACTTGAGTCTGGTACCACGGGCAACATGAGCCTGCGGTTCCACAGGCAAAAATAGTGAGACCTAGTCTAAAAAAAAAAAAAATTAAAAAAAAAACCCCACTCAATCCATACTATTCACAGATGGCTTATATTTTTCCGAGTAACGTCTGATAAAGTTGGGGTGCATCCTACGTGCTTGCGTGCCTTATATATACTAGAGCAGTGTTTTTCAGCTTGTTGTTCATTTTCCTGTCTGCTCCCCAAAGAGCCTTTTTAGTTATTCCCTTCATAATCACTCGGCCTCTTCTAATGTCACATGTGCTCTCAGCACACACTGCAGCCCTTGGAAAGCCACCAACCAGCGCAATGGCTAAGATCTTTCACCTTCCAAGTACCAGGTCCATCTGTGGGGCAAAGCTGTTTCACTGAGAATGCCCACACTCATGTGGGCACCATCCTCCCAAATGCACGAGGACCCATTGCCAATAAGAACTTACAGCGACAACTGTGACTTCAGAGCTAGAACTAAGCACCCAAGGGCCCTGGAGTCTGGGAAGGCTTCTCTGAGCCACCAGAAGGGGGTTGTGCCCGCAGGTGGTAAACTGGTAAATATTTAACAAGCCACTGAAGATCAGGTGGGGGAAGAGGAGATGAGTTGATTTATGGCCGTGGCTAATCTGGGTCAGTTTTCAGCTCCCGACGAGATATCACCCAAGGCGGAGTTGGCAGGAGACGCTGCTCAGTGGACTCGCGGACTCTGGGTAGGTTGTGCCTCACGGAGGAGCTGGGAAGCTGGGAGCTGCGGGCAGGATTGGAAGAGGAAGAAGCTGTAGAAGAGGGTGTTTCAGTGGGGAGTCCTGCATGTCAGCCCTCCAGTTGGAAATAACCCTCTAAACCACGAGTCTTTCCCGATGGGGAGATGAAGAGACTATAGAGACCAGTTTACCGAAAGTCTGTTAATCTGTCCAAAACTGTTGGCAGCAACATTGATGACAACACCATTGATGGCAGAACCCCAGTGGAGGAGAGCAAGTTCAAGAAAACAACCAAAAGGAACCACATTTGAGA
The DNA here is from genome assembly GCA_004024945.1 of Uropsilus gracilis. Taxonomy (NCBI): domain Eukaryota; kingdom Metazoa; phylum Chordata; class Mammalia; order Eulipotyphla; family Talpidae; genus Uropsilus; species Uropsilus gracilis. The sequence goes on from PVHY01009682.1 coordinate 2,710, forward strand.
GAAGGCTCCCCCATGAAAAACCGCCAGGTGTTGTGTGGATGCTGGAAAGATCTCAGCAAAGTGCTTACAGTGTCGGGCTGACAGAGTCTCAGTTTCCAGCTGTGGGATGAAAAGTAAACATCGGAAATATCTCAAAAGCCTAAGCAAACCGGCCATTCAGCCCCAGAATCCTTTGGCAAATCGGCGTGTCACAGATGAGCCTGCTTCCTGGGATCTGTGTCCTTCTGAGAGAAAGGACCTCTGGGGGTGGGAGGGTGTGTAGGTCGAGAGAACATGTTTAATGCTCTGGGAGGAAATGCCAGGGTTCCCTCTCCCAGTCAAATTAAAGAAAGTGGAGTTACTAGAAGGTCCTGAGAGTGTTCGGTGGGGGTGTAGCCCCAGTTAGATTTGGGGACACAAGTAAATCTTTATAGCTATGACACCCAGTCAGAGGGACCTAGGGTTCCCACCGGCTAAGCAGTGAGAGCCATCAGAGGGGCTCAGTAGGGGCCTGCAGGGGTCAAGCACAGGGGTTAGCGGAAGGCTTTTGTTCAGCTCGGCCTCTGTCTAGCACTGGTCTCCTGGCTGGTTTCCTGACTCAGATGCTAAGCTGAGACTGGAACCCAAGCCCCTTTTCACCAGATCTTTTGGCGCATGAAGAAGTGCCTGCCCACCCGCCCCCCCAACCCTCCCACCCCCACCCCCCACCCCACACCCCCCACCTTACAAGGTTGTGAACTTGACGTTGAGCTTCTGGTCACCAAGAGCCTTGACACTGACTCTCTGGTCACCAAGAGCCTGAAGAGGGGATCTTGGTGTATATTTTGACAAAGCTTTGCAGTGAGTGTGTTGGTAGCTGTTGCCATGATAGTGCTATACAGCGAATCACCGGAAAAAAAGCAGTGCGTGAAGCTCCATTCATTCTCAGTGAGAATATTCTCAGCTGAGAATATGCTGAGGCCCACTCCCACTAGCTCACAGTAAGGAGTTATGAAAGGCAATTGTTAAACATGGCCATTGTTTCAGATGAAATTCTGTAACCTTGCTATGAAGCAAATTATAAGACAAAGATTAAAATTTCAAAATGTTTCCCTTATTGGATTAGTTATGCATGCTAATTTTTTCTCCTCCCATGCACAATTATGCATGTTTAATGATGGGTATGGGTTCTGAGAAAGGTGACCATAAATTGTAAATACAAGCGAGTCGTGGTGGTGTGCACCTGTAATCCCAGCTACCTGGGAGGCTGAGGCTAGGATCACTTGAGTCTGCGGGTTCAAGACAACCCCCTGGGCAACATAGCAAGACCTAATCTCTAAAAATAAAATAAAATAAAATAAACTGTAAATACACAGACCCTGCCGGGCATGGTGGCTTGTGCTTGTAAGCTTCAGCCTATGAAGTGGCCGGGGCTAGGAATCACGGTTCGAGTCCTGCCTGGGGCCCGTAGCAAGACCTAGTTCCAAAAAAATAGCTGGGCGTGGTGGCGCGCGCCTATAATCCCAGCTACCTGGGAAGCTGAGGCTGGGGATTGCTTGAGTCCGTGGTACCCCCGGGCGACAAGAGCCTGTGGTTCCACGGGCAAAAATTAGCGAGACCTAGTCTCAAAAAAAAAAAGAACACACAGACCCTGATGGCAGAGCCTACTACACTCCAAGGCTTGATGAAGAACCTGTTGGAACAGCTGGTGTACATGCTGTTCGTCACTAAACGAAATGTTGCTAAGCAGTGCTTGTCGGTCCTGGTGATACTCATGAAGCTACTTGTGCCTGTTGTATCTTATGGTAGAAGCACCACAGAATGGTGGCTCTGTGTATCTCTTCTAAACTGCATTCAGTCAGTCATGGTGAAGTCAGTATTATACCACAGAAATTGGCAAATGCTGTCAATCAGGATTTAAAAAAATATCAGACTCTTGGTTACGAAACGTTTACCCACACATCACTGCTTGGAAGTCACCAATTTAGACTGAGCTGAGCGTGGAGGCTGGACAGCTCTCCCAAGCGTGTCCACTGTGGTGGGGGAGGAGCCGTCCCCACCAGAGTGACTCACTTATTACAGCTGGTGACCTACACTGACATCATAATCCCACCAAGTCCACAATTTACTTCAGGATTCATTCCTGGTAGGGGACTCGACAGGTATAGACAAGTGTATAATGACATGTGTCCATGCTTGTTGTATCATAGAAAATGTTCACTTCCCTGAAAATCCTCTGTGCTCTGCCTACTCACCCCTCTCTGCCCCCAAACCCTGGAAATCACTGATCTTTTCACTGTTTTCCATTGTTTTGCCTTTCCTGAATATTGTTGCAATTAAATGTGCGTTGAGGTTGGAGTCCTCACTTAGTGATAGATATTGAGGGCTCCTCTATGTCTTTTCACGACATAATTCTTTTGAGCTCTGAGTACCATTCCACTGTCTGGATGAACCATGGGTTAGTAACTCACTTGCTTACTGAGAAGTATCTTCGTTGCTTCCCATTAAATTTTAACTAGAGTGGGAGAGCCCTGGGGTAGACAACAATGTAAAATAAAATAAAATAAATAATTAATCAATTAAAAACAAAGAAAAACAAAAAATAATAAATTTTAGCTAGAAATTTTCTTCTTCAAACAGTGATTCTAAAAACCACCCTTCACATCAACTTTCTTGCTACCTTCCTGAAACTTCATGTCCCCTCTTGTAATTTTTTGGAAATTGTTAAAATGCACATAGAACAAAGTTTATTATCTTTCAAGATTTTTTTTTTTGAGACTAGGTTTCACTATTTTTGCCCATAGAACCATAGGCTCTTGTTGCCCAGGGCACCACAGACTCAAGCAATCCCCAACCTCAGCTTCCCAGATAGCTGGGATTACAGGCACGCGCCACCACGCCCAGCTATTTTTTGGGAACTAGGTCTCGCTACGGGCCCCAGGCGGGACTTGAACTGCAAGCCCTAGGCCCGGCTGCTTCATAGGCTGAAGCTTACAGGCACGAGCCACTGTGCCCGGCCTATCTTTCAAGTTTTTTGAAGATTAGCATATTAGTATCCGCATACTCGCATTGTTGTGTGAACACTCCAGAATTTTTTCATTCTGCCAAAGCAAGTCTGTCTCTGAATTTAACTAGGCCTGTCCTGTATAGCTTTTTTACCTTTTTGCAATTGACTTATTTAGCATAAAGTCCTTAGGGTTCATCCATGTTGTAACTTTTACCAGAATTTTCTTCCTTATGAATTCTTGTGCTATTACGCTGAATATTCCACATTTTGTTCATCTACTCCTCTATCAATGCAGACTTGAGTTGCCTCCACCCAAGAGATTGATGTTACATGGAGAAATAAATCTTTCTTTGAGACCCTGCTTTTCATCCATTTGGTTATATAGCCGGAAGTAGAATTGGTGGGTCATATAGTAATTCTGTTTTTAATTTTTGAGGGAGCAACCATATTTCCTGTGCTAGTTGTATTATTTTACATTCTTACCACCAACCGTTCCCAGCTTCTCAACACCCTAACCAGTACATGACATTTTGGGGTGTTTTTGGTAGTGGGGCTCAAATACGGCTTTGCATTTTCCCTTTTCTAATTCTCACTGTCATCCTTCCAACCACATTTCGGCCACAAGCAGAGTTATCCTCCTCATACAGCTTCTGCCCAGTTTGGTTGGGCTTACTCGTGTGGCTCCTGCCAGAGGAGATATATTGATTTTCTCTCCCTTTGAAATCACAAGCACCTGGAGGAGAACTGTGCTTTTCTGTTTCTCCCTAGTGACTCAGGAAAGCCTGAGTTCGGGGCCTCAACAAGACAGGCCCTATAAACCACAGACGTGGTGGGCTGTGACGTATAGACAGGAAGGACCAAGGACTGTCTGACCTCCTCCAGGAACTAGTTCCCAAACTCACATCTTCCCCCAGGCTGTACTCCATGGCCCCCTGCATTCCCTCCCCTGCAGGTACAAGCCTCGGGAGAAGCTGAAGGTGAACTTTGGCACCCCCGAGTTCCTGGCTCCGGAAGTGGTCAACTACGAGTTTGTCTCCTTCCCCACGGACATGTGGAGTGTGGGGGTCATCACCTACATGCTGTGAGTGCAGGGGGTGGGTGCATGCATGCGTGTGGGGGGGGAGAGGGGGGCATGAGGCTCCTGTGGGGAGGGTCATTTTTCATTTGCATATTTTTCCCACTAGCCAGAGGGTGAGTAGTTCATTTGCAAGGTTCCCCAGGCAGCACCAACAGGGAGATGGGAAAAGGGAGGAGGAGGAGCAGAGGAGGAAGGCAGCCAGTGAGGCTGTTGCCCAGTGGGAGAGCAAGAGGTGCCTGGAGCATCATCCTGGGGGGGGGGCCGCCCTCTCAAGTTTTTCCATCTGGGGTGAGGGAATTGGGGTGCCCTGTACCAAATCTTATCAGTTACTCCTTGTGAGCTGGCCCGGGGGGTCCTCAAAAACTGAATAATCCAGCTTTGAATGGAGAGGGGCTGGCAGCAGAGCCGTGCGGGTGCCATGGTGTGTGTGGGGCTCTGGCTTGGTCAGAGGCAAGGCAGGGTGGGTGCGGCCTCCCCACCTCCCTCCTGCCCTGCGCTGTATTTCCTCCCTGTGTGGCCCCTTGAGGTATGTCAGGTACCTTCATGTACCTCCTCTGTGAGCATCCAAGTTCCCTGCTTCACCTTCCCGACAGTCTCCTGTTGAGCCCTGCTCTCACCATCTGACACCGGGGTGCCATTAACAAGCACTCATTTAACAAAGCTGTATTGCTATAATTCGCTCCTACTGTTTTCCTCTTTGTGAACATGTTTGGAATCAACGCCCTCTTTAAGAGCGGCCTGTCTCTCTCTGCTTACTCTGGAAAGAGTTGGTCAGTTTTCCTTTGGCCCCTGAGGCCTGGTGCTAGCTCAGCAAGCCTACCTGCCAGGCTCTTTTTAAATAAGTCAGCAACACTGGCAAATGGACATGTGGACAGGCACTGGGCTTGTGCTTCACTTCAGGGGAAGGGGACAAGAGGGAGCGTGATAGGGACTTTATTTGAACAGTTCTTGCTTGCGAGCCTCCAGTCCTCAGCTTCTTTCCCTGACTGAACGCTCTGGACTGTCTCCGGGGCACAAGTGATGGGGATGCTTTTCTTTAGAGCCTTCCTGATTCTGGTTAGTTCTTTTTTTTTGTTTTTTTGAGACTACGTCTCGCTATTTTTGCCCGTGGAACCGCAGGCTCACATTGCCCGGGGCACCATGGGCTCAAGCGATCCCCAGCCTCAGCTTCCCAGGTAGCTGGGATTACAGACGCGCGCCACCACCCCCAGCTGTTTTTTGGGACTAGGTCTCGCTACGGGCCCCAGGCGGGACTCGAACCGCGATCCCTAGCCCTGGCCGCTTCATAGGCTGAAGCTTACAGGCACGAGGCACCGTGCCGGGCGGATTCTGGTTAGTTCTGCTTGAGCCTCCTAAGACTCTTCTCCATCCTGTTGCTGTGCAGTGGCAGGTGCGGCTTCCCCACACTGATGGTCTTTTCTCTCCTCTGTAGCCTCAGTGGTTTGTCCCCATTTCTAGGGGAAACAGATGCAGAGACCATGAACTTCATTGTGAACTGCAGCTGGGATTTTGATGCTGACACCTTCCAAGGGCTATCAGAGGAAGCCAAGGACTTTATTTCCCGGTTGCTGGTCAAAGAGAAAAGGTACCCACCCTCTGTTGCCCTCCTGATGACTACTGCTGGTCTGGGCACTGCGTGGCTCGGGCTAGTGCTGCGCCAACGTCACTGGGGCTTCTCAGTCTGCTGCTTCCTTGGTGCAAAGAGGTAGCCTGGAGAGGGGGAGAAGGAAATCAATTAATATTAGTATAAAATATTAGTATAAGATCTAGATAAAGTTTTAGAGAAAAGCATTCACAAATTTGTTCTATGTCTGTTTTTCTGTTTTGTTCTTATTAATAAGCTTTTTTTTTTTGGAGACTAGGTCTCACTTTTTTTGCCTGTGGAACCACAGGCTCTCGTTGCCCGGGGTACCACAGACTCAAGCAATCCCCAGCCTCAGCTTCCCAGGTAGCTGGGATGACAGGCGCGCACCACCAAGCCCAGCTATTTTTTTGGGACTAGGTCTCGCTACGGGCCCCAGGTGGGACTCGAACAGAAGATCCCTAGTCCTGGCTGCTTCATAGGCTGAAGATTACAGGCATGAGCCACCGTGCCCGGCATAAGCTGATGTGTGTTGGGGGGCGGGGGCTGAGTTAGAGATGTGACTCCCCAGAATAAAGGCCAGAAAACTCACATCTTTTTTTTTTTTTTTTTTTTTTGTTTTTTGAGACTAGGCCTCACTATTTCTGCCTGTGGAACCGCAGGCTCTCATTGCCCGGGGTACCCCAGACTCAAACAATCCCCAGCCTCAGCTTCCCAGGTAGCTGGGATTACAGGTGTGTGCCACCACACCCAGCTATTTTTTTGGAACTAGGTCTCACTACCGGCCCCAGGTGGGACTCGAACAGAAGATCCCTAGTCCCGGCCACTTCATAGGCTGAAGCTTATAGACACGAGCTACTGTGCCCGGCCAGAAAACTCACATCTTGATAATGAAGGCCTGCTTAGCCATCAGCAGTGCTGTCAAAGTCCCGGATGGAGCCATTGGTCTTTCTGATAGGCAGACATATGGGGATGACTGCAAGTGACCCAGAGATGAGCCCACATGTGGCCTCTAAGACATTACCACCCCCTGACCTTTACTGTTTTGGTTCTTTTTATTGTGAAATGTTTGGTGAAAGGAAAAATATTTCAAATACAGATGAACAAGTTGACATTATTCTCTGGAAAGAGAAATGAATTGCTCTCCAGCCTCATGTTCGTTACTCCTTGAAAACAGTTCCAGACACAGCTGGCTTTCCTAAACCCTGCCTCTCTGGAAGGTGGTGATTAATCACTGGAATATGTTCCCTCAAGAGGACTGGGAACATTTTGCTGATGGCTTTTTTGCACTTTAAGGAGAATTTTAGGTTCCAGCAGTTCTGTTTTTAGCAAGTGGCTTGAGTCTGCCTTAATGATTAATCTGTTTCATTGACTGGCTTCCTACCCAAGTGGACACATTTTTGGAGAGCAGAAAAGACAGCTCAACTAAGTCTCTGCTGCTTTGATTTCACAGCTGCAGAATGAGTGCCACACAGTGCCTGAAACATGAGTGGCTGAACAATTTGCCTGCCAAAGCTTCCAGATCTAAAGTGCGCCTCAAATCCCAGTTGCTGCTACAGAGATACATGGCCCAGAGGAAGTGGAAGGTATCTGTTCTTTTCCTTAGCAAAGGCAACATTTGTCTTTTTAATGTGTCCTTTGAAAGAATAATGGCTAAGGCTTCATTTACAGTTTGATTTTTATGCAGAAAGTATCTTTATTTAGTAAAACTATTTTAAAAGCCATTTTCTTTCTTTAAAAATCTCTTTTTTTTTTTGCTTGTTTTTGTTTTTGCTTTGTTTTGTTTTGGTGGTATGGGAAGGCAGGGGAGAAAACAACCAAGAAAATGAAACCCTATTTTTGTTAATTTGATGAAAAAAATGGCACAGACCAAGATTGCCTGGCATAAAGTAGCCTGTCCTGAACACTTCTGCGGACAGTTGAGCTCTGCGTGTCTGCCCTCACGGATGATGGTTGGCAAGGGCTCAGGCTGTAGCTTGAGACCTGGTGCCTCCACATTCCAGAAACAGGAACTGGGAAAATCCTACCAGACTTTAAAATTTTTGTTCACAGTATTGGACCAGGGCCATAAAATCTGTCTTAAAAACAATTGTTCTCCAGGGAAATGGTTTTCCAGCATTTTCCCAATGTTTTCATACTGACGCCGGTGCACAAGTGTGCATATACACATGTGTATGAACAAGCACACAGGTTCCTGGCAGAGTGTGTCTGTAGTATGATACTCAGTTTTATTTTCTAAAGAAAGCTGGTCATAGCCACCAGTTTTGTTCTCTGACACAGTGGTGGGTTGTGGATCATAGTTTGCAAACCGCTGATCCAGGGCTGGGTGCTCATGTGAGACAGGCCGGCTGTCTGTCTTCTCGCTTCACACTTCCCCAAACAGACCTGGAAGTCCTGGGACTACTCTAATTTTGCTAGAATCTTGTTTTCCCCTTTAGATGATCAATTTTACACAAACTGAAGTAGTTAAAGTTGTTTGCGCTTTTATTCTTTTTTCTTAAAACAATTGGTTTATAAATACACCTTTTTTTTCTCTCCTTCCCTCAAGAAACATTTCTATGTGGTGACAGCTGCCAACAGATTGAGGAAATTTCCAGCTTGTCCCTAATCCTCAACTCTGCTGCTTCCATGAACCGGGAAAATACTGAGACTGATGTTGAAGTGAGAACTCAAAAATTTTAAATAACCTGGCCCTTTACTAATTATTGATTCCATTCTGTAAAAAAAGGTTATAATTCTTGCCTTCCTTGTGGATGAAAATGACTTTCAAGAAAGTGATTCAGGAGCTTTCATTCTGCTATATAAGATTGCGAAATTTGAAACTTTTCAAGTATTTCCACTTTTGGTAACAAATGGAGGCATCATGACATAGGTAAAAAGAAAAGCTTCCACTTTGAATACGTCAAATTTAAATCCTAAACTTACTCTGACACAGGTGTGTGTCGCTCAGTATTATCTCCAGGACAAAGAATTCCTCAAACTTTGGTTCACTCAAGCGTGAGCCAACAGTTCATTGCCCTTCCCTGTTCTGGTCTGAAGTGCTGTGGATTTAGGGCAGCGTTCCTCAAACCTGTTTTAATTTGAGCTCCCTTTTGAGACTCAAAACACACATTCTTTAATATTCTTTGAGATTTCACAATATACCCACTGTCTTGGCCAAATCAGAATAATGGCTTTGAATATGCTTTTAAGACCTATACCCTCTCCTGACTTCAGTGTCTGTCTCCCAACTCCCCTTCCTCGGCTATCAGTCTCTGGTCTAGAAAGTCTGGCAAGTGATATGCAGGATGTGAAAGAGGGATAAAGAGGTACTGATGTTCGGCTTTCTGGCAGAAACACAGAAAGGATGCAGGCTGAGACAATAAGAGAAAACTGCTCTTCTGCTATTTACGAAGGATATACCACACTCCATTGCTATCATTTAACCAATCTGCAAAATGATGGAGGAGTGTTTTATTATTCAAAACTGAATAATTCTTTTCATTCCCTTGCTTCTAATGGAAGTAGCTTTTCTGAGCTACTCCTATGACCTTCTTGGGTCACAAGCTTTAATTGAGTAACCACTGTCAGTTTTGAATTAGCCTTGCAACAGTGTCACAGCCTTGCAGGATATTTGCCCCAGGAGATAGACTGGAGCAGAGGGTCAGTGATGTGGGGAATGAGGCAGAAAGTAGAAGGGTTAGTCTTGCTGCTACATTTCTTAAGCTGCAACTTTCTTCTGGAACACTAACCCTGGTGGGGGAAGACCAGACTCTTGGTACCAGCACACCCGGGCCTGCTCCCAAGTGGGCCAGCCACTTTGATGATATAAAAGCAGTGATTTGGTAAAATGCTTTATATTTCAGAACCAGGTAGCTCTCTGAGAAAGGTTTTTGAGAGCTATCTTAAGAAAGAATGGGAGAGGATCTCTTACAGTTCTGTCTAGGATGGTGATTCTTAACCTTGAGACTTTAGAATCTTGAGCCTTGGTATGAAACTTCTCCCCAGAAAAATGTAGTTTGTTACCCTGATCTAGAACAACACCAGCAGAAAAACAATGTACCATACAGATATTAAAAATTTTGAATACCTTCTCTAAAAGAACCTGGTGAAAGGAATTTAATAATTTATCAAAACATTTTAGTGTATAATTTATGTAAAAATTATTAAGGTGTTTTAGATTTCTTTCTCAGACTAATTCTTCAAAATCTGGTGTGAAGTTTATACTAAAATATGTGTCAATTCAGACACTATGTTTTCATCAAACATCATCTTAGATATCATTAAATTAAGACTGGAAATCCAGTCCTACAGTTGTATTAAACATAGTAAGTGCTTAATAACAGGCCGCATGTGGTCAGTGCCATCTCTGTTGGACAGAGCAGATGTAGAGAGAATCTTATACCCTTAAAAATTTAACCTTTCTCCTTACCCACCATATGCTATTATTCTTTTCTTAGAGAGATAATTTCTCTCCAAAGTTACTTTGGGAAGTTTTTTTTTAGGCTGGATTCAGAGCAGTGAAAGGAAATATGGATTATAGCTTCTCTTTCTGAAATTTGACAGAGCTTTTGTGAAGCTTTAATTTTCTGGGTATTTTTAGGTTTCTACTTTGCTGGGATATACTTAGCTCAGTGTTTTTAGATTGCAACTGTGCTGTTATCAACTATTTTAATAGGACTTTCCCATTTGAATGAAGTGTTATCAGAAACTGCTGGGCAGAGATACTTTAAATGGTAGTCAGGACCTGCTTTTCTGCCTATCAGATTGGTGAGGGTGTGAGGAAAAATGGAATTCTTTCACTGGTGATAGATATGTAAACTAGAATTCATGCCTGAACTTTCACCTTGTAGTTCCATTTTTAGAAATTTATCCCTCACCAGTACTTGAAGAAGTGGACAGATTTATGCAAATGATGTTTACTGTTGCTAATGGCCCAGTGAAAATCTACACATACCTACCAGTGTGGGATTAACATTTTCTACATCCATATGTGGGGATGCATTGTAGCTCATAAAAACAATTTTAGATGTACAATGGCCATCTTGTTATTAGAAAAATGTAGAACATTTGGGTGGTATCATGCCACTGGTGGTGAGGCATTCTTACATGAGTATTGAAATTTTCTAAGGTTTGTGAGAAACTTAACAGTGAGGTATGGGTAGTGGGTGATGGGGAGAGTGGAAATGTACTTTTCACTTTACAACTTTCTGAGTTATTTGAATTTTTTTATGATGAGCATGTATGCTTTTATAATTAAAAATTAGCAACCTAATGTCAAGTGTGGACCTTATTTTGACTCTGACTTGAGCAAAATAGCAATAAAAAGATTTTTGAGACAAAAATTCTAAAGTGCATATTTGGTGACGAAAGTTCTATTAATTTTGTGAATTTGTGATACGTGATTTTGTGAATATGTGATAATGGCAGTGTGGTTTTAAGGAAATTAAATGGCATCAAGAAGTGTGACAACTCTTGTTTACTATTGAATCTGGATGATCAGTGTGAGGATTCATTATACTGTGTGCTTTACTGTGGTATATATTTAAAAATTTACATGATAAAATCCTGTAAAAATCAGTTAAGCCTTGAGGAACTGTGAAAGAACTGAGCGCCCAAGTCTTTATGAGGATACTGAGACATATGCACTAACTGAAGTTGCAAGTTTCTATCACTGAGAGTATGAATATGTTAACATTATAGAAAGAATTCTTAAGAAGGCATTTGGACAAGATTGCTTTAAGACAATCTTCCCACTCCTAATTAATTTAAGAAATAACCACATACCTACTTTCCAGATAATAAAAAAAAATTGCTGTCATCTGCTTTTAAATTATAAAGGAGGGGGGGGGTCACTGACAGTAGTTGTATTTATTCTTATGCAATTAACAGTGAAAAGTAAACATTAAGGATGACAGAAAATATCTGCAAATCAAGATGGTCAACCGGCATATGATAAAATGTTCATTATCACTTATCAGGGAAATGCAAATCAAAACTACAGTGAGATACCATCTCACACCTGTGAGAATAGTCCATATTAAAAAAAAATCAAACCAAGTGCTGATGAGTGTGAGAAGAAACCCTCTTACATGTTGGTGAGGATGCACACTGGCCAGTTCCTATAGAAAGCGGTATGGCAGTTCCTCAAAAAACTAAAAATGGACCTGCCATGTGACCCAGAGATTCTACTCCTAGGAACTAAAGGACACAAAAACACAAATTTGGAAAGGTCACTGCACTTGTCAGTTTACTGCCGTGTACTACTTACAGTAGACAAGATATGGAAACAACCCAAATGCCCCACAACAGATAAGTGGATCAAGAAGATGTGGTATATTGTGGTATACATACACACAATGGGGTACTGAGCAATCCATAAAGAGAAACTTATGCCATTTATGGTACTATAGATGGAACTGGAAGGGATTGTGCTACATGAAATAAGCCAGGGGGAGAAAGATAAATCCTGATGGTTTCACTTACATGTTAATATAGAGCAATCAACAAAGGATCAAAGACAAACCTTCAAAGCTGACCATAGAGTCTGAGGCATTCAGGAGGGAGAAGGGTGAAGACAGGAAGGGAAGAGCACAGTGGACTATGGCAGAGGACTACCTGTACTTGGTGGTGAGAGAAATAGTGTGACCACATATGAGGGGAGAAATCCTATACTGTCAAAAACTAACAAGCATGGTATTTCATTTAAAAATAGCAATGAGAATAGAAAACACATCTGCAAATAATAGGTCAAGTAAGGGATTAATATCTATGCTATATGAAGAACTATAACTCAACAATCAAAAAAAAAAAAAACCATGGACAAAAAATTTGAATAAATATTTTTCCATTTGAGATATACAAATGACCACTAAGTACATGAAGTGCATCCTGTTTAGGGAAATGTAAAGCAAAACCACAATGAGATGCCACCTCACATTAGAATGGCTTCTATCAAAAAGCATCTCTGAACTGGGATCTTGGCTTCCAGCCCCTGATGATATTGTAGGTGTAATTCTGTGTTAGGTAGTCTCTATACTTAGTCTCACAGTCCTGTGTTTGGGGTTCTCTCCATGCTCTTTTTGGATCCTGCCAAGGAGAATGTTTGTGTCCAGGGCCTTCACTTATACCCCTCACCTCTCCCCTCACCTCTCCTGTATGTGTAGTTGGGTTGAATTTAAAATTCAGAAACACTAATGTGTTTTCCTTGTTCCTGATGAGGACTGACTAGAGTGGGAGTAGACCAGAGGGTGTCAGTCAAGTCAGGCCCTAACCCCCACCCCCCACTGCCTGTACTGGGCAGAGTTATAGGCCCCACTAGAGTCTCTGTGCTGCTCCCCCCACCCTCAATCTCCACAGGGCAGGGCCTCTCCCATACCCCAGTCAGGAAAGGTGTGTAAGGACTGGCACACAGGGTGGTGATAGACAGCCAAAGCATGGTGGCTGCGACTCATGGGCCCAATCTCATTTTATTCTGATAATTTTGTGGGGAGATTATTTTAGATGAAAAACTAAGGTTTAGCAAGAACAAGTGACTTTCCAAAGTCAACAGCTAGTAAAATGAAAATCTGGCTTCATTAAAAAAAACCCAGGAAATCCTTGCACATGCTAGATGGATGTGCTCAAGGACATGTTTGGTTTTTTTTTTTGAGACTAGGTCTGGCTATTTTTGCCTGTGGAACCACAGGCTCACGTTGCCCGGGGTACCACAGACTCAAGCAGTCCCCAGCTTCAGCTTCCCAGGTAGCTGGGATTGCAGGCGTGCACCACCACACCCAGCTATTTTTTGGAACTAGGTCTCGCTACGGGCCCCAGGCAGGACTCGAACCGTGATCCCTAGCCCCAGCCGCTTCATAGGCTGAAGCTTACAGGCACGAGCCCGGCAAGGACATATGTTAAGTGAAACAAGCCAGTGACAAAAAACAAATAGATGATTGAGCTGGAGCTGTTATTAGATGAGATCTGGTGCGTTCAAGGTGGTATGGCTGTAGACCGTTGGAGCTATTATTAAAAAACAAAGCAACTGGCCCCAAATGGAGTCACTAACACTGTAAGACCCATGTTACCAAACTGACATTTACTTTTTGTTTTTTCATATTTTAATTGCTTGGTTTTCTTACATTGTTGTAGTCCCCATGTTTCTTTTTTTAATTTTCTTACTTTTGTACAATATCGGTCATCTTTGTATAGTTATTGTTCCCTTAGGTACTGCCCTCCCATCTGTGATACACCCCTACACCACCACCATGCGCTCTCCTCCTACCCTCCCCACTTCAGTCACTCCTCTCACTGTAATTCATAGATCATTGCTTGTCCCGCTGATCTCTTTCTTCTCTGGAGTAATGTCTCTTTCCTGGGTGAGGATCTGCACTCCTGAAACACAGCAGACCAGGCTGCTCAGATCTCCAGGAGTAACTGTGAGACAGGTAGCCAGGCCGAGCATGCCAGGAACCTCTTGTAGGGCATGGTTCTCCAGGCTCCTTTGTTTTGACATTTCCTTGATGGAGGAGACGGTCTCCTTTTCTCCAGATCCATGTGGCCACTGAGTTCTGGTCTCCTCATTCATGCTGGCTGTCTCCTCTGTTCTGACGTCTGTCACACAATGCTGCTTATGAGCCATATAGTTTTGGCATTTCACATTGGGAATTCAACTTCCAGCCACTGGCAGGGGAGACGTTCCCCAGCGGGGACAGACTCCAGCAGGTGGTTGGTCCAGCTCCCCTCCTTTCTTGTGGTTTACAGTTCGGCCATGGGGCCACAGCCACAACTCTGTGGCTTTCCTCCCTCAATGGAAAAGGAGGGAGCCTCACTCATGCTGCATACATCTCTGGACAAGGGGTTTGGTTGTCCAGGCCTTGGAGACGTTGAGGGTAGAGCTCTGTGAGAGGCCATCACAATAGACAACCTCACAGTCTTTTTTTTTTTTTTTTTTTTGAGACTAGGTCTCCCTATTTTTTGCTCATGAAACCGCAGGCTCATGCTGCCTGGGGTACCATGGACTCAAGCAATCCCCAGCCTTAGCTTCCCAGGTAGCTGGGATGTGTGTCACCACGCCCAGCTATTTTTTGGACTAGGTCTTGCTGTGTTGCCCCGGGTGGAACTTGAACCGTGATCCCTGGCCCCGGGCGCTTCATAGGCTGAAGCTTACAGGCACGACCCACTGTGCCCGGCAATCTCACAGTCTTATCTCATGGTTCCAGCCATGCTCTGTTTGGGTCTTCCTCAGGTGATGAGTGTACCCAGAGCCTTTATTTGTACCTCTCCTCTCCAATGTACGTGCAACTGGAGTGCTTGATTTTCTCATTCTTAGTGCAGGTCTGATTGGTGTGGAAATAAACCAGAGGGGGAACACCCCCCCCCCCTCAGGTGCCCAGCCTCCACTTCCTGCCTACATGGAGGCTGAGGCCAGCTCCCCTAGCCCAAGAGTCCTATACCCTGAGACTCACTTGGGACAGGACTCACCTTACCCCCATCCCCACCTGCGGCCTAGGCCATGCGTAGGTATGCTTCCCAGGGGCCCACTCTAGTCCCCATATTTCTCCCGCCACTGTATCACTGGTGACCCATTGCCATTTTCCCTATACATACATACTTACATACATACATACATACATACATACAAGTTCCTCCCTCCCGGTTCTCACTCTACTCCTTCCTCCTTTGCTGAATGTTTCATTTCTATGCTCAGCTTGTTACAAACAACAAACAGAGACTTTTAATACTTTACTTAGTTTGGTAGAAATGTAATCTTGAACGAGCCCCTTAAGAATTACTTTGTCAGCACTAGTGAGATCATCTGCCTGATAGCAGACAACTGCTTTCCCCTAAAGGAAGGGGATTGCCACAACCAATCCACTCTTACCTAGTGTAACTTTCTTGTCCTACTTTCTTCTGTCTGTAAAAGTTCTATTTGGCATAGACTCTTGAAACTTCATTTTATCTACTAGATGAGAAGTAGCCCAATTCATGAAACATTGGATAAAGCCAGTAAAAGGTACTCAGTTGAATTCAGCGGTTTTTTTTTTTTTTTTTACATCTTTAGATTGTTCTAAAAATACTGAGTAAAAAATAAATTAGTATGATGTACTATTCCACTTGTATGAGGCACCTAGTCAAATTCAGAGACAGAAGTACAATGTGGTTGCCAGAGTCTGGGGGAGGAATGGCAGTTGTTTGATATGCTTAATGGGTAGAGTTACAAGATGAAGACATCAAGAATTGCATAACTGGAATCTACTAACACTAAACTGTATACTGAAAAATTGTTATAAAGATGGCAATTTTTATATTAGCTGGTAGTGAGTAGTTTGCTTTTGGCTCAAAGCTAGAAATCAAAATCTTGCACACTCCTATAACATGGAAGAACAGAGAGACTGAAAGCAATCTCTCCTAAAAATAGGTTCAAAACAGGAAAGAGACTGATAGAAAATTCCGGAAAAACTCAGACTCTTACAATGGGCCACCAGACACCTTCAGGAAGACCAAGAACTGGAGAATGAAGGTCTAAAGGCACCGGACTGCCTGGAGAGTGGCTACTTCTCAGGAGCCAGCCACCATATCAGTCATTATCACACTGCTGAAGAAGACACAGACACCCACAGCCAGCTGAGGCCATCACCACTACCACCAGCATCATTACCTCCCACCCTGACACCAGCTGACTCCAACAAGGGACACTTTGGTTGCTGGGGCAACACAGGGGATTAAAACTGATCGCCACCACTTCTGCCATGCAGTTAAGTAGCCCTTACCCCTGCTTTCAGCCAGTCACAGGAGCAGAAATATTCTTCCCTACCCCCACCCCCACTTCCTGAGGGGTTCTAAAGGGCAGGAAAGGGTAATTCCCACAGCCTGGTTGAGCCCCTCTTCCACAAGAACACGCAGGGACAGTAAGTTCAGTTGAGAAATGCAGAGGAAAGCAGGGGAGCACCCCTCCCCCAACACAAAAGCACAACCAGAAAGATACAGAAGAAAATTCCCATCTCCTTTATACCCTATAATGGGGGGATTTTTTTTTTTTGTATTGGCTTTGGATTTTTTGTCTGTTTTTTGTTTTGTTTTGTTTTGTTGTTTTTCTCCTTCCCTGTCTTTGTTACCTTTTATCTTATTTTGTTCTTCCTATTTTTATTTATTTGTTTATTTGTTTGTTTGTTTGTTTAATTATTATATTTTTACTTTTAGAGACTAGGTCTTACTATGTTGCCTGGAGTAGTCTTGAACCCGCAGATTCAAGTGATTCCTAGCCTCAGCCTCTCAAGGCTGGGATTAAAGGCACATGCCACTGCGCCCAGCTGCTGTTTTTCCTATTTTTATTTCTACCTTTTTTCTTCTCCTTTTTTAATCACCTTCCATTTGTTCATCCTTTTCTTACCTCCATGTCCTCCCCCCTTTCTTTTTTCTCTCTCTTCTCCCTTTTCTCACCTCTCCTGGAGTCACAACTTCCAAAGGGATAGACCTTGGGAAGAGCAGCCCATTTAGGCTGGACATGGTGGTGCGAACCTGTAAGCAGAAGCCTAGAAAGCCACAGTGGGGATTGGGGATAGCGGTTCAAGTCCTGCCCGGAGCAACATAGCGAGACCTATTCCCAAAATATAGCTGGGCGTGCTGGCACAAACCTGTAGTTCCAGCTACCTGGGAAGCTGAGGTTCGCGATTGCTTAAGTCCGTGGTACCATGGGCAATGTGAGCTTGCAGTTCCAAGGGCAAAAATAGCAAGACCTAGGCTCAAAAACAAACAAACAAACAGACAAACAAACAAAAAGCTGGTTCTTTGAAAAGATAAACAAAATAGTTAAACCCCTAGCCAGGCTCACAAAGAAAAGGAAGAAATCTCAAATACACAGAATCATAAATGAAAGAGGAGAAATTACAATAGACAAAGCAGAAATCCAAAGGATAATTAGAAATTACTGTAAACATTTATATGCAAACAAGTTCAACAACCTTGATAAGATGGACACATTTTAAGAATTATACAACCACCAAAACCTGGATAAAGACATAGAAACTAAACAAACCAAGGCGGGCATGATGGCGCGTGCCTATAAGCTTCAGCTTATGAAGTGGCTGGGGCTAGGGATCATGATTTGAGTCCCGCTCAGGGCAATGTAGTGAGACCTAGTCCCCCCCCAAAAAATAGCTGGGCATGGTGGTGCATGCCTGTAATCCCTGGGGATTGCAGGATTACAAAGCTGAGGCTGGGGATTGCTTGGGTCTGTGGTGCTGAGGGCAAAATTAATGAGTACTAGTCTCAAAAAAAAAAAAAAAAAGAAACTAAACAAACCAATCACAAGCAGCGAAATTAAAGCAATACTCAAATCCTCCACAAAAACAACTCTAGGCTAGATGAATTTACAAATGAGTTCTACCAGACATTCAGAGACAAACTCTTTCAAAAAATAGAGAAAGAAGGAATACTACCAAATATGTTCTACAAAGCCAGCATCACACTAATACCAAAATCAAACAAAGATAACACAAAGAAAATGATAGGCCAATTTGCCTAATGAAGAAATGCAAAAATTCTCAACAAAATCCTAGGAAATAGAATCCAACAATGCATAGAAAAGATAATACACCATGATCAAGTGGGGTTTACAGGGAAACAAGGATGGCTCTGAAATAGGGTAGCAAAACAAGTAAAACGGGGTGCTTAACTAAACTAACAAAGGAGAGCAGCTGGCCCTTTAAAGCCAGCCACACACAAGGTTCATCCCAGCCTGCATAAGCAGTAGCAAGACCACACTAACCTTAAGAAAGAGGCAAAAACAAATTTACTTATTAAAAGACTATAAAATAGACAAGAGTCACTGAGGGTACAAGGTAACCCTTTGGTAATCTTACCAACCAGTCCAGCCTCTAGTCCAAGAGGACTAGAAAGCCATGTGCTTCCTCAAAATGGTGGCTGTCCGACCTTCAGTCCAGATGAAGGAACCAAGATGGTGTCATCACTCCTGGAAAAGGCGCAGCTATACAATTCAAGCCGGAAGAAGCCAATGTGGCACCGTTGCTCCTTCTTCCAAAGTGGGAGATTCAAGTCCAGTGAGGAAACCAGGACAGTGTCGTCAATTCTCCAAAAGGCGCAGATCCAGCATTCTTTCAGATTCAACTCTAAAGTGGCCCCCAATCAGCAAAATCACTGGATATAACAGCAGCAACCACATCAGACTTCTCATGATGAAAATGGCAACAGAGCAAGTTCTCTTCAGGTCTCCAGGTGATTTCCAGGCTTTGCAGTTTCAAAGTTAAACCAAATTCTCAAGTATCAAATTTCCAAGTCAGCTTACACAAGTCACACGCTTCTCCAACATGCTTCCCCAGGCTTCTCACTAGCCCGGGCTGGGAGGAAGCCCACTACTGTGGCTCCCTTGTCGTCCCTGCTGTAGCACATGGCTGAGGTAGCTCCTGTGGCTCCTCTGCTGCCCTCTGTTCTTCACCATCTCTCTGTGTCTCTCCTCCATAAATTCCCTAATACTGATCCTATCATGAGACGGTTTGGCTTCCCTTCTCCAAGTCTCCACCCACCAGAGCACAATGACTGCCATCCTAATGCAGCATTATGATGCTTGGGGCCACGGCCCCTCAGTTTCACACAGCTCCCCCATCAGCTCAACACCTGAAAATCAATTAATGGAATTCAACACATCAACAAAAAGCAAAATAAAGACCACATGATCATATCAATCGATGCTGAGAAAGCATTTGACAAAGTTCAGCATCTATTTATGAAGAAGGTCCTTGAAATTCTTGGAATAGAATGAATGTACCTTAACATAATAAAAGTAATATATGAAAAACTCATAGCCAATATCATCCTAAATGGCAAAAGCTTGAGAGCCTTCCCTCTGCGATGAGGAATAAGACAAGTTGTCCACTCTCACCACTGCTTTTCAATATAATTCTGGAAGTTCTAGCTAGAGCAATAAGGCAAGAGAAGGACATACAATGAATCCTAATAGGGAAAGAGTAAAATTATAACTGTTTGCAGATGACATTATAATATATATAGAAAACCCTAAAAACTCCACAGAAATACTAATGAAAACAATCAGCTAGTTCAGTAAGGTAGCTGGTAACAAAATCAACACACAAAAATCAGTAGTCTTTATATATGAAAAATCAGTCCAAAGAAGAAATTAAGAATAGCACTTCATTTGCAATCACACAATGAAAATTCAATACCTGGTAATAAACATAACCAAAAACACGAAAGACCTATACAAAGAAAACTATAAAACATTGTTAAAAGAAATAGAAGATACTCCCAGATCATAAACTGGAAGAATTAACATCAAAGTGGCCATCCTACCAAAAGCAATCTACAGACTCAATGCAATTCCAATAAATATCTCAATGACATTTTTTAGAGAAACAGAACAAATACTGCTGAAATTCATGTGGAATGGCAAAAAAAAAAAAAAAAAAAAAAAAAAAAAAAAAAAAAAAAAAAAAAAAAAAAAAAAAAAAAAAAAAAAAAAAAAAAAAAAAAAAAAAAAAAAAAAAAGCCCTTTTGACCAAAAGTAGAGAATGGAGGTATTACACTCCAAGACTTTTAATAATACTACAAAGTCATAATAACTAAACAGCATGGTACTAGAACAAAAACAGACAAACCAATGCAACAAAATTGAAAGCACATAAGTAAAGCTACATATGTATAGTCAACTAATCTATGACAAAGGGGCAATAAACGTACATTGAAATAGTCTTTTCAGTAAATGGTTTCCCAGTTTCTGGGAAAACTGGACTGCTACATGCAAAAGAATGAATCTAGACTACTTCCTCACACAATACACAAAAACCAAATGGATAAAAGACTTGAACATAAGGCCTGAAACCATTAAATATATAGAAGAAAACATTGACAAAACACTCCATGACCTATACTGCAGAAACATCTTTCAGGATACATCTATGCAAGAAAGGAAAACAGAAACAGCTGGGACTCTTACCAAACTAAACAGCTTCTATACAGCAAAAGAGACACTAACTAAAACAAAGAGACACCTACCCTAATGGGCAAAAAACTTTGCACTACATTCACCAGTTAAGGGTTGGCTATCAAAGATTCACAAGGAACTCACATGACTCCACAAAAACAAATAGCCCAGTCAGAAAATGGGTAAAAGAGCTTAACAGACACTTTTTCATAGAGGAAATACAAATGGTCAACAAGCATATGAAAAATGGTCAACATATGATTAGGGAAATGCAAGTCAAAACCACAATAAGATACCACCTCACACCGGTAAGAATGGCTCGCATAAAACAAAACAAAATGAAAAAACAGGCAACAAAAAGTGCTGGCAAGGATGTGGAGAAAAAGGAACACATTTACACTGCTGGTGGAAATGCAAACGGGTCCCCCCACTTGGAAGGCTGTATGGAGAACCCTCAGATGACTGAAAAATACAACTACCATTCAATACAGTAATTCCACTTCTGGGAATCTACCCAAAGGACAGCGAAACAACCTGTACAACTGCTAACTGCAGCACTATTTACAATAGCCGGGCTATGGAGACAACCCAAATGTCAAAATCCAGACTAATGGATCAAAAAGTTGTGGTATATTTACACAATGGACTATTAATTAGCAATCAAAGACAAACATGACATTTGTAGCAAGATATATGGAGCTAGAAGGCATCATGCTTGCAGAAATAAGCCAGAAAGAAAAAGAGAAATGGTTTTACTTCTATGTATGCTATAGGAAAAACATACAAAAGGAAAACATTAAAACTAAAAAGCTGACAAAACTAAAGCATACAGTAAGGGAGGGGTAGGGGGGAAAATCAGGGGAGGGATGAGGACTAGAGATTAAGATGTTGGTTCATCAGTGACATGGTGGTGGGAAAACTTTGGGGTATACAATGTAAAAAGAAAAAAAATGTGTAATTAAAAAAAAACTAAATAAAAAAGGGGTGTGTGGTTCATGGTAATCAGGTTCAGATGCTCTGAATAAGCCAGGGCAGACGCTTGCCCTCAGTCACAAAAAAAAAAAGAAAAAAAAAAAATACATGGGGCAAAGACTCACTCATCCATTTTATTTTTTAATTTTCTAATTTTCATACATTGGTCCTATTTGTATTGTTCCCCTTTAGGTATGGCCCTCCCCTCAACATTGCACCCCTGCACCACCACTCCTACCCCTCTAGCCCTTTCCTGCTCCGGTTACCCCAACTCCTCTCTCATTGCAACTCGCTGGTCAATGCTTGGCCCACTGGTCTTTTTCCTGGAATAACATCCATTATGCTGGCGAGGACCCGCACTCCTGAAACGCAGCAGACCATGCTGCTAGGCTCTCCAGGAGTAACTGTGAGGCAGGTAGCCAGGCCAAGCATGCCAGGAACCTCTTGTAGGGCAGGTGTGTGGCACGGTTCTCCAGGCTCCTTTGACATTTCCTTGGTGGAGACTGTCTCCTTTTCTCCAGATCCATGTGGCCACTGAGTTCTGGTCTCCTCATTCACGCTGGCTGTCTCCTCTATTCTGACGTCTGTCACACAATGCTGCTTATGAGCCATATAGTTTTGGCATCTCACATTGGGAATCCAACTTCCAGCCACTGGCAGGGGAGACGTTCCCCAGTGGGGACAGACTCCAGCAGGTGGTTGGTCCAGCTTCCCTCCTTTCTTGTGGTTTACAGTTCTGCCATGGGACCAGAGCCACATCTTTGTGCCTTTCCTTCCCTCACACACCCATTTTAGATCAAAGTAACAAAAGCAATTTACAGAATGCCTTCTAAATGCTATACTTCACAAATCCTTTAATCCTCCCAAGGTAGACATTTCCATTTTATATATATGGAACCTGAAGCTCATAGTTTGAAATTTCCTATGGATAGTAAAGTTTTGAAACTTAGCAGCAATTGCTTTATAGCATGCTTTATGGAAATGTTTAATGATGTACTCTTTAGTTAAAATCATGCCTGGCACAACACCTTCAAGTCCCTAACAACATGTCATATCATAGAAGACCCTTACCCATAATTTTAAAATAAGTACCACTTACTAAAGCTACTTTATTCAGTATGTGGTATACTTAGTGTATTTCTTGATATTTTAATGATTTATGTGAGAACTCTACATGTGCATTATCTCTATATTTTAATACTAAATACTGATTCTAGGTACTGTGCTAAATGCTTTAAGTATTAGTTCAGATATTCCTCCAAATTATTCTATGATGTGGACACTTCATTTCTACTTATAATTGAGACATAAAGAAATTAAGTTGCTACAAGTTTCCTAGGTGGTAAGGACTAAGCAGGCCTTTAATCCAACTAAATCTAGCTGTGGTTTGTGCTTCCATGAGCAACATGGTTCAGTGCATAGCAGCCTAGGTTACTGTTCCTGGTAGAGCAGACAACTTCTGGTGTAGATTTCCCCAAACTGATGACAACCACAACTTGAAAGTGTACAAAAGTAACATTTATTAATTTAGGCTGACTGATTTAGGAATCAGCCTGCTGCCCAGAACTCAGCCTGAATGCCAGTTTCATTGCTATTAAGGCAATAGTCTTGGGATCCTTGTTATAAAAGTTCAAACAAAATTCCAAAGCTCTTAGCAGTTCTTTGAGGCAGCAGATTGGCAGATGGTGATGGCATCTGAGAAGCTGAAATCACTCTGCTGCAGTCTTTTGTGCTTTGGCAGCATTTTCCAAAATTTTTCTTTTCCATTCTTCATAATCCTGTGTCATACCTTCATCTTTTTGTGGTTTATGTGCAATTTCTACTACCTTGTCAATTTCTGTAAGAAAAAATTGTAAGTTTCTAAAAATTCTCATGTTTACAAACGAGTTAAAAAATATCTTTTACTTTAAAGCACCTAGTTAATTAAGGTAACAGGGCATTAGCTACTGAAATGAAAAGTGGAAACAGCAGGTAACACAAGTTTTTTACTCTCACTCTTATGACCCAAGCATTTCAAGACATCCTGATAAGAGATCTTAACACTTACTAAACACTCTTCTTGTGCTTGAGAGGCACTGAAGCAAGTACTTTAATTATATATTCTTGTTCAACCTTCACCATAATCCCACAAAGTGGGTGCTAGTACAGATTAGGAAATTGAGGGTCAGAGGAATCACTAAAAATCACTGTCAGTGGTGGTAAAACAGGATTTGTGCCCAAGAAGTATTGTTTCAGATGTTTTTATTTACAAAACACTTCTAATAATGTCTGTAAATGATTTCTTGGAAATGGTCTTATCAAATGACTATCAGGATTTACTTAAAACGTGACACTTTCAAGCAAGATGCTTAAAAAAAAAAAGCACAGGATGGTTCAGTGCAGTAAACCTATTACACAATAACTGCCCAGCACCAAAATTCAATGTTCATCCAATCAGGACGCCTTACCCTTTGCTGGAGGTTCAATTACTGTCTTCATTTTTTTCCGAAGTGGAATAGCTGAATCTCCAGGCTCTCCTTTAAGAAAAAGTTTCATCAAGGTCAATTTTCTCCTATTGTCAATTTTTGTATTTAGGCAATTATTGTATTTTGTATTTGGGCATTCCTCCTGTTGCCAATTTTTGCACTGGGCAAATAAAAAATGAGGAATCTTGATGGATCAAGCACTATAATAAAGAGAAAGCGAAGGATGGTGCCCCTTTCAGATCTGAGAATCACTTTTATTCTAGCTTATGTAGAATCAGGTTGATGTATTAGCAAAATATACAGGGAACTGTAAGGAAGGGCCCAACAGAACATGGTGGAAGACTACTGGGGCACTGGTGGTGGGCAGGTATGAAAATACACATTTATAAGTTTAAACCTACAACTCCCAAAGCAGATACAGTGATATTTATTGATATCTCAATAAACATCTTTTGAGGGGGGTGGGGAGAAATATCTTCTAAGCATGGATTCATGACTCAAATGTTATTAAATAAGTCAAACTATTCTAGTTTAGAACAGTCTAGAAAAATTGAAAAAAATTTTCTCACCAAAAAATTGGTTCACATCAAATAAAATTTAGAAAGTCGTTACTCTATAGTATTTGACTTTCACCAGCTGGTCTACATTTTTAAATGATACAATCTTGAAATACGGATTTATACTCACTGTCAATCTGCTGCCCGATCTTCTCTAATTGTTTACATAGCCGGTCAAGTATGGCTTTTTTTACTCCAGATATGGCTACCATTTTATTTTTATCCACCTTTAACTTTAGAATCCTACAAAAGAATTTGATAAATTACTGTTCTTAAGATTATCACTGTTATTTTTTGGAAACAGATTATCAATTTACTTTCTTTTTGCCCATGATTTCTGAACAGCCCCCAAATCTAGTTTCCCTTTCATTACAAATATATTTATCATTAACTATAACCACGCAAATTTGCCTTCTAAGCAGTTCAGTTGTTTATTGGACTCAGAGAAAAGGCAGGTGTGATCTGCTATTAACCAAAAGGATACATAGGACATTTGCTACAGAGCTTCATGTCTTATACATCAGTCTTAGAAACCTCAGATGCTACAATTTGTTACATTATCAACCACAGCTTCTTAAAGTGTTCAACTCACTTTAGATGCTTTTATTTATGTTACATGAAATGAAACCACTCTTTTCTCTCCCAAAAATCCCTTAGTAATTACCACTAATAAAAAATACAAAATAAGTGTACTTAGAATAGATTTACTCAAACCTTTCTTGCTTATTGTAATTTTGTGTCAAAGGTCTGCTTTCTACAATAGCTGTACTTCTTTCCCATATACACATATCTTTGCTGGATTAAAGGGACATTTCTATGGCAGTCAATTATTCTTAGGTATATAGCCAGCAGTGCCAAAGATACCAAAATTAGTGACCGGGTACTGTACTTAGCCGATTCTTTAAGGGCCAAGTACATTCTGCTTTCTACGGAGTTTTTTCCCAGTACAATAAAACAACTGTAGACAAAGACTTACTAATATATCCAGGGAAACATCTCAACATACAGATAACTTGGAATTTTAGTATCTAGATATAAGAATCACAGAAATATTTTATATATTACCTAACAGATGTCTGTAATCACACTTTAAAAAAATATGACTAGAAAAATCATAAATAACTATTGTTTTAGTGACAGATTTCTTATTATAGGCAGACCCCAAAATCAGACTTTCCAGAAGCTGGACATGGTGGCACATGCCTGTAATCCCAGCTACCTGGGAGGATCAAGATCACTTGAGTCTGCAGGCTTGAGACAACCCTGGGCAACATAGTGAGACCTAGTCTCAAAAAAAAAAAAAAAAGTTGGAGCCCTAAATCAGACTGTCCAAGTTGTCAGTTGTGCTATGGGATAGAATGAGAATCTGTTTACTTGGTCACTATTTCTCATATTTCAGCTCAGAAATCAGTTTTGAGCAGAAACAACTAAATTAGAAGTGTTCTTTGGGAATGAAAAGTGTATGTAAATGCTGGGTCTCTTCTGTGAAAAGGTGCACTTACTTGCATGCCGAGAGTAGTGCAGCAGTGGTGAACAGTGGCCTTGATAAGTCAAGATCCACTTGCTGTGTTTGTGGAAGGCTGGACTCATAGCTAAGAGAAAGCAATGTTTGCAGAATTATCTGTTAGAACATATTTCAAAGAAACAAGATACAAATCAGAATTAGTACATACGTTAAGTACATGGGACGTGCATTTTGTCATATTGTTATGACTTTAGCATATTGTTATTTTTAAGACTGAAAATGAAGAGGGCATTGGAAAATTTTGCTTTATGCATCAGACTATATTTTTACTGAAGGTTCTTTAGGGCCCATACCTTTTTTTAAAATTTCATTTTATTATTTGTATACATCAGCCTTGTTTGTAAAGTTACTGCTCCCCTTAGGCATGGTCCTCTCACATCCCTCCTCGCCCTCTCTGGTCACCCTAGCCTCTCTCTTACTGCCAGCTGTTGACGGAAGTTAAGCCCACTGGTCCCTTCATTTTCTTTTCTGGGACAGTGTCCTTTTCCTGGGTGGAACCCAGTGTTCCAGGTACACCGCAGACCAAGCTGTCCAAATCTCCAGGAATAACCTAGAGGCAGGTGTGTGGAGTGGCTTTCCAGGTTCCATCATTGTGGCATTTCCTGAGGTGGAGGAGACTGTCTCTTTTTCTCCCGACCCCTATGTTCTCGTTATAAGTGTCTCTTGTTCTGACTGGTTATCTCTACCATTCATTCCGTTGTCTATCCTGCAGTGCCTTCCAGTTCTGGTATTTGGTGTTGGGAGCCCATCTCCCCGCTGCTGGCAGCAGGGAAGTTTCCCGGTGGGGATAGACCTCAGCAGATGGTTGGTCTGACCCATTTTTTTCTCTCATGGGTAGCAGTTCACCATGGAGGCACTGCCACTTCTCTGTGGCTTCACTCCTCCATTGGGAAAGGTGGGCTCCTTGCTCATGTTTTAAGTGTCTCTGGACCAGGAGGTTAGCTCCCAGCACCAGAAATGCTGTAGGTGTTACTCTGTGACATGTCTTCACTGTAGTTGGTCTCACAGTTCCGACCATGCTCTTTTTGGATGGGTGTGTTCTTTCTTCCTCTCGCTTTCCTCCTGTATATTTGCAGTTGGATTGCTGTTTTTCTTGCTCCTAATGAGGCCTGACTGAGATGGGAGTGAACCAGAGGGGCACCCCTGCCACCCTGCCTGTGCCCCTACAAAGGGCCACCTCCCCCACTTCCTGAACTCATAGTAGGTGGGAGTGGAGTCATGGGGACCACAGTGGGGCTGCCAGGTGTGACTCATACCTTTGTAGTATCTTTGAAGCGATGTTCACTGCTTCTGTACAGCTAAACTGTACAGCTAGGTCTCTTATACCAATACTTGAATTCAGGCCTAGTAAACACTCAAGAGATTTAAGACAGCTCTGATACATCTTCTTGTTCAAACCAGAAAGTTTAATTAAATAAGCCTTTGAAAGGAAAACACACATATCATAAAAATCATATATTCTATGTACTAGTGCGCTTAAACAATTATTCAAAATGATTTTATGGCACCATCTACCTCAAGATTAGCTTCATTTAGTAAAAAATCAGTAAGCGTGTTATGCACTGCTCTCAAAGAGCTCCTACTATAGAATGGCAGGATGTGACTTCTAAAGTTAAAATTAATTTAAAGTACAATGTAGTGTTACTAAACCAAATTGTGAACAAAATGTAAAGGAAATGCATGCAGTGATACTGTATTTTTAGCAAAGGTCCAATGTACAATTCACTGTGAAAAGGGAGAAAAGAAGTGCGAGTTAGGTAGGGAAGGTTAGTGTGTAGAGAAGGGAAAGGAAACTGACTTTCCCTGGGAGACTCAAAGAAACCTTCATAAAGGATGCCACAATGAGGCAGGGCCAGGAAAGACAACAGGGGCATGGGACAGAGTATTAAGGTAAAAAAAAAGAAGATGGTACAGTCACAGCATCATGGTCATTAAAGTGACCTGTACAGTGCACAGTGTAGTTTCAGATTAGGGTTTAAGAGAGGCTGTTGATTTTGACAGGGAATCAATCCACTGGGAGCCCATGGTGTTTAAACACTACTACCATTTAATGAGTACATCGCTGTATTACAGGTACTGTATTACAGATTTCATGTAGCATATTGTTCAATCCTCAAAACGATCCAGCAAAATGGATATTCTTAACTTTATTATACAGATGAGGAAACTGGAGGCTCACAAAGTTAACTGGTGGTGCTGATATTTGTTCCCAACATGAAACTCTGCCTGACTCCATAGCTTACATTCTCAATCACTTTGATAGCAGAAGAAAAACATACATAGTTTTTTAAGTCTATACTTTAGAAGGATTATGCTAGGGGCAGTATAGAATATGGACTCAAGTAAGGAAAGAAGCAGCCAGGGAGACTATATACAGGTACCCCTTGTTTTTCTCAAGTTTATATTATACTATATTTAGGCTTTAGGAAAGACCTACAGTAGTACCTTTTGTTAATAACTGAAAGAAATGTGATACTGGATGAATTCACTCATGTGGATTATAGAGAAACAAAACAAAGGGACAAGCAAAACTTAGTCAAACACACACACACACACACCCACCAGAAGGGGTAGCCTCAGTCTTGCAGTCATATTTCTAGAAGGGGTGGATGAGGGGAGCATAATGGACTGTGGTGAAAGGTCACAGGTACTTTGATATTGGGCATGGTGTAGTAATACACATTTGTAAAGATAACCTCTAAATCACACAGTGCTCTAAACCAAGTTTACCACAATAAAAAATAATCACAAA
The DNA here is from genome assembly GCA_004024945.1 of Uropsilus gracilis. Classification (NCBI taxonomy): domain Eukaryota; kingdom Metazoa; phylum Chordata; class Mammalia; order Eulipotyphla; family Talpidae; genus Uropsilus; species Uropsilus gracilis. Next base: position 31,523 of record PVHY01009682.1, read on the forward strand.
GAAATACCAAGAGAATTTTCACTTTGAAATCAAGAGATGAAGAGTAAAAATAATGTTCAATATCTATTTGAACTCTATTGTGTCCTAGAATGTATAAACTATCCTAGACTACATAAAGTGAGTGTTTATTCTGCTTTTACTTTATGTTAGCGTGACTAAGTTTGCTGTATTATTTGATATGCTTTGGTAGGCTATTTTGGGGGTCTGGGTATACTCAAAAATTTTCCACTTAATTAATGGCAATGATATTTTATGCCACTTCAGCTTACAAAAGTGTGCATTGGAACACTTTAATTTTTGGTAGCTGAGATGACGTGTAGTGAAGATAAAGAAAATGCTGCAAACGTTTTCCCCCTTAATATGAGAAAATGATTCTATAGTTCATTTAAAACAATGATAGGAAAGCAGCCAGGGAAATCCTAAAGCGGGGTCTAGTGCAAACAGATCAAAAGGTACAGTTCAGCTTTAGTGTCACACTGGATTATTCAAATATCCATACTTACTCTATCCAAGGGGCAAGTCATACAGGAAGCTGCAAGGTCCAGGCACATGACAGCACTGCTGGTTTCTGTGGTATGAGCAGACAGGCCAATACATTTCACGTGGGACAGTCTCAAGTATTCCTCTGCTTTCCTGGTTATAAGAGCAACATGCGCACTAAGACTTCTGTCCTAGAAGTCTGCCCAACAATCGGCAAACTGGTGGACTTCATTCAAGTCTAACTTCCAAGCAAGTTTATTTACAGCTGAGACTGAAATGCACATCCTCAGGAGAGGGTGTAAGACCGTACCAGCCCTCTGAGTACAGATAAAACTGTGTGTCAGCCTAAAGTACTTCAACAGCTCCGAAAATCCTTCTTGCCTCCTGGAACAACTATGAGCTGTCTCAGAGGCAGCCTCCCCCCATAGTTTCCTCTAAGTAGGCTGGGCTGCCGCCAAACATTTGCATTTCAAACAAGTACCAACAAGAAACAGATGCTGCAGGTCCAAGAATTACACCTGAGAAAGGTTGCTTTAAAAAAAATACCGAGTCCAGATCTTACTTCCAACCCCTTCCTTCCCTCACCTAACGAACCAACGGAGGCCCAGGGCCTTGCACCGCGCTCTGAGCTTTAGCTACAACGACGTTATTTCTAATCATGCGACGAGCCTGTTCCTGCCACGGCTGTTTTTGCCCAAGCACCGTTCCTGCCTGGGCAGCTCTCCTCACCTCTGCCCAGGGCAGTGCACCCCCCCCATCAATCGGGTCTCAGTGCACATGAGTTAAGTACTGTCAGTTTGTTTAGTTAAAAGCAGAGCGCCAGGTCCGCTTCATTTCCTTAGAAGCTCTTGCCATCACGTCAGGGTCCGTGTCCCCCGTTTGGCTCACCACTGTAAACAGACCCCGAAAGCATCCAGAGAATACCCGCTGTAAGCATCCAGAGAATACCCCCAAGTTCTCCACTCCTTACCCACCTCCCTGCATCCGACGCAGCAGGCGTGTAACAGCCGCCCGTTGATGCACCTCATACAACCCACTCCAACTTTCCCTCAACGTAGGGCCTAACCTTGCCCGAAGAGGGCCCACGCCTGCTGACGCTGGCAGCGGAGGACTCACCTGAGGACACTGGGCTCGGCAATACCCAGACGCTGGGCGAGAGGCCGGATCAGCCCCGACTCCATGGCGCGAACAGGAACCCCCAGGCCAGCGGCGACGCGACGAAATCCGCGCGCCGACTCCCCTTGGCCAATCAGGACTAGGACCCACCCCTCGGGTGCACTTGGATTGGTGAAGACAGGAAGTTGAGGCGCCCTGCAAACCAATCCTACTATTGCTTCTGCGCAGGCGCACTACGCGCGCACGCTCTGAACAGGCAACGACAAAGAGCTACACCCCTCTCAGTCCTCCTTCATACACAACCAGTCGAACGCTTCCTTTGCCTTCTGCCGCCGTTTCCTCCCCGCGGCCCGACGATTCCCATTAATCCGCACCGTCTCGCCCTCTCACACACTCTGGGAGTGGTCGGCGCCCAGATCCGTCAGGCCGGCCATGAGTGGCGACGGCCAATAAACACGCGAGACTTGGGTTACTAGCGGCCGGCCAATCCGGGAGCCGGGCGCAGGCCCTTGCCCGAGGGGGCGGGGCTTGGAGAGGCCGCAGCGTCACCTGACCGCGGGAGGCTCCGCGCGGGTGGGTGCTGCTTGCTGCAGGCTCAGGGGAGTCGCCATGGTGAGTGCTGAGGGGTTGCGGGCCGGGGCCGACCCTCCTTCCAGCCTCCGCTCTCGCCCCCGGCCCTGGAGCTCGGCGGCCGGAGTTGGAGCCCAACAGCCCGGTTGTGGCTAAGACCAGCCCAGCTTGGCCTACGGGATAGGGGACGGGCTGGGCAAGGCCGCAGACTCGCCGATCTGGGCCCGGGGTGGGCGGCGGCTCTCGCCGGGCTGTTACCCGGAGACGGTGCGGCGGGTTGTGTGGGTGGGCGAAGGCCTGCGGCGGTGTCTGACCTCGGTCGGCGCCCGGGAGGGGACCCAGGGCTGGGGGCGTCTGGCCGGGTCGAGAGGGTGCTGGGGCCGGAGGCTCGGAGGGGGCGTCGGGACCCGCCCGCCTTATACGCCTTTGCTGCTGCACCTTAGTACGTGGTGGTGCTGTCAACCCCACGCCCTTTCCTGCGCGAGGAATGCTTTGACGGAGGGCGGGCCAAGGAACCCTGGCCGCCTCCGCTTCAGAGCCCCCCTGGACTGCAGAGAATTCCAGGGACTCGCCGTCGTGCTTTTCCGGGGAGAGTAAAGCTGTCTGGTGGACATTCTTTCTGACAGATGGAAAGAGACTGCAATTTCCCGTAGCATTCATTTATTCGGCGCCCTGACGCCTTCCTCGTCGCCCCAGTGATGAAATCTGAGTGTTTGACTTGCTAGGAAGTAGGCATTCTCTCCTTAGCGCCGCTCCTTGCGGGCTGGCAGGTCGTGGTGTGGCTGTTGGCCTGAACTTCCTCAAAATGTGGATCCTTGTGTGTAGTTTCCATCAAGGCAAGTTGCCACTTGCATTTTATTGGCGTTTGACATAATTTGCACCGTGTAAGTGGTGTTTTTTGCTGTGCTGTGTGTCAGTTTTAATTGTCTCATTCACTTTACGTGGACGGCTCTTTGTAAATCCGCAGATCCCTGCAAACAGGCTTTTTGTTGGATGTTCACTGCTTTCAGTATAATATTGCCAGCCAAGGTGGCTTTACTTCTCAATTTTTATTATTGGGAATTGGTATAAAGAAACATTGTAAAGTTTTAAGATGTCACTGTTTCTCAACATCCACTATACACCGCGATCCTCCGCTGAAGGAACCAGTATGAAGCTGTGAGCCCGATACAGGGTGCTGTCCTCGTGGATGTTTTAGGAAAAAAGGAAACTTGGTTTTTGTCTTGTCACAACCACGGCCTTTATTCCTTGGATTATTCTCTCGGTCTTTGGGATCCAGCTTTTCGTCTACAAGCATATTTCCTTTTTTTGGCGGGTTCCAGTTCTAAAATTCCATCATCTATTTAAATTCATCAAGGTCTTTTGTATCTTCCATGACATGGGTGATGTTTGACACTGCTGACGGTCATTGCTCTCATGGAACTTAGTGGTCATAGTGTGTAACGTAGTGTAATACAATCGGAGGATTGCTTTATTAGCGCTGTCAGCTCCATGTTATGAAGTCATGGGGGGAGAGGGTAGAAATAGTTCTGCCTGGGGAACTTGGGAAAGACTACAGGAATTAACATGTAACCTGATACTTCTGAGGAGGGTAAGCAGAAACTTTCCAGGTATAGATAAATCTCCAGGTGTAGGTAAATCTGGGAGAACTGAATGTTTGTGTATGCTCCATTGTAGAATTTTGGGGGAAAGGTGTTGGTAAATGAAGTTGGAGCCAGCTGATACTAAAATTCTATTTTGAAGTTCCTACTGCCTCAGCATCCTTCATTCCCCTATTGTAGTTGTAAATTTTTGCCTTGTTAGTTTTTAAATGGCAGTTCTATTAGTATGAAATTCTGTATCTTTTTTGGGGACTGACTATTTTTATTTTACAGTTGATTTTCACTGTTAGATTACATCTTTGGCATGTGAAAGGAGAGATCGACCAGCAAGTAAATTGCTGGGATGGGTAGCGCTAATTGCTTGTATCTACTGGAGATAAAAGAATAGTGCTAATACTTAAGAGTGCTTATTGCTAAGTACTAGGCATGTTTTGAACTTTATCTGTGTCATTTCGTTTATTCCTCATAACAGTGACATAATTACTGTTACCCCTGTTGGATGGGTGAGGAAATGAAATTACATGGTTGGAGAATAATTTTGTAAGTGATAAATTTGTGATGGCCTTTGCTTTTCTCTGCACTTTATAACTAGCTGTTATAAAGTTTTTGCAGCTGTTGGACCAGTCTCAAGATAAAAAGGCCTAATCACAAATAATTAATTTGATCTTGATTCTAAAGTGTTTCCATTTTTCTCTAATCCATGTAATTGGTAAGTATAGTCATTTATAAGTGGAGAACCCCTTTCATGGGTGAGGGACTTGTTTTTAATGATAGCTTATGTTGAAACTGTACCCCACAACACTTCACACAAAGGGTCTCAAACTCCCTTGTAATAGCCATTTGTACAATAACTATGCTTTCTTGCCAGTACCATGAAAAAAATACATTTCTCCATTATAGCTTTATTTCTTCATTTGTAACTGTAAGGTCAGTTTAAATGCACTGGGAACCTCCACCCTGAGAGGATTAAGGATGCTGGATAAATTCTTTAGGGACACCACCCAACTCAAATCTTACCTCCAGCTACAAACCCCAAGCACTCTGGACTTCTCTAACCCCCACCCTGGGGTTAGTGAACCCCCCTCAGAGCTTGCAGAAATAAACTTCTCTTTACTTTTGCTAAGCTGGCTTCTGTTGCCCTCCTTCCTCTCCACCCTTTCAGTAACTACCTTTGTAATAAGACTGATTTTGTTTATCTTGCATTTATATTTATTAATTTTAAACTCATTTGACAAAGAATAGAACTGCTAAAATGTTATTTGTGAATCCAGTAACTTCTATACAAATATTTTTGGATTTGTTTGTGCTCTATGAACAGTTTTATTTGCTATAGAGAGGTAATTATTTTAACGTGGTAGCTGAAAGGTGGAAGTGCTCCAGCAGATGAATAGATCAACAAAACATATATAAAAGATGGACTGTTCAGTCTTAAAAAGGGGAGGGATCCTGACACATGCTAAAAGCATGGATGAACCTTGAAGACATTATGCTATGCTAAGTGAAATAAGCCAGACACAAAAGAATAAATATTGTATGATTCTACTTATATGAAGTATCTAGAGAAGTCATTCCTAGAGAAAATAAAATGGTGTTTGTCTGCGGTGGGAGAAAGTGGAGTTATTGTTTAATGGATATTTTATAGGTAATTTACTAAGGTAAAAAGTAGCTAAAAATCTCCTAAGTTTACCTTCTGAGCTTAGTGAAACCCAGGAATCTAAAAATTGATAAATCTGTTGCATTCAGAGGTAAAAGGCCAAAATAATTCAAGCCATAGGTTTGTTTCACTGAAGTTCTCAGAAGGCTTTTCCCATGATTAATAGAAAATTTCATTAATTCAGAACCCTTAAATGCCTGTGTTATCCGACCTCTGAGACCAACATTTTACACTAATGGGTTTGTACAAATTAGTGTTCCTCTTTAAAATTTTAGTTTAAAGGACACATAGTTTATTTTTAAAATTTATTTGTTTATTTTTTGAGGCTAGGCTTCACTACGTTGCCTGGGGAACCGCAGACTCTCGTTGCCCGGGGTACCCCGGACTCAAGCGATCCCCAGCCTCAACCTTCTGGGTAACTGGGATTACAGGCACGTACCACCATGCCCAGTTTTTTTTTGAGACTAGGTCTCCTCTGTTGCCCCAGGCGGGTCTCAAACCATTGACTCAAGCAATTCCCAGCCTCAGCCTCCCATCCTAGGTTTGGGATTAAAGCCATGTACCAACTCAGCTGTCCACATAGCTTATTTTTTGAAATGTATGCCTCTGAACAAGTGTGGTTGTCATTGGGTTTATCATAGAAAAGATTAGAAATGCATATCCTTGCTTGTTATTCATTTATTTCTTCTCTTTTCAGAATTAGACCAAGAGAAAGTTCTTAATTTTACAAATAATTCTAGTTTAGAAGTGTTTTATGTTAATTTCAAAGTTAAATACTGTTTTAATTATCTTAGATAACGGAATAAACCAGGTTTCATGTTCATATGATGTGACGATCTTGCCTTCCACCTTTCCAAGTAGTTGTATAAGAGACATTCTATCTGTAGGGTTTTTTTTTTTTAATGGTGAAATTCAAAACAGAATATTAGACATTTTACAATAAACAGTTCTGTGGCATTTAGTACATTCACAGTGTTGTATAATCATCACCTCTGCCTAGTTACAAAACATTTTTTATCACCCCAGAAGAAATCATGTACTCATTAACTGGTAATCCCTCCACCCTTGCTAACTCTTTGTGTCTAGTAATCTGAATTACCTTATTCGGGATATTTTGTGTAAATGAAATCATACAGTATGTGGTTTTAGTGATGGCTTTTTTCAACCATGTGTTTTCTAGGTTTATTCATGTAGCAGTATCACTACCTAAATCCTTTTATTCCTACTTAAACTAACTTTACTGTTTGAGTACATAGACAAATTTATGCAGCCAGAGCAGAGATTGCCGGTGATTGTTATTTCCAAATTTTGGAGTGGGTTGGAAAAGGACCCTTTTGATGTAATAATAATAATAAGTCAACCAGTGAATACAACTCGATCAAAATCAGACAGAATTTAACATCTTTACCCTTCCTTTTCTTATCACAATGATCTCATTAACAGGGTAGAGATCCTTAGGAAGATCAGGAACAAGTCCTTTGGACTTAGGAATTCTCAGAATTTCATTGCCTGTCATGAAACATGCTTGTAAATCACCAGGTATTTCTTTTAGGATCACACTGATTTGTGAGGTACTCATATCCTTTTGACCAGTTTATAGATCTGCTCAGTCTTGTGGTCAGATGTCACTTTCAATCACTTGGGGACTCTGCTGTGATAGGGCAGAGGTGACTGCAACAGGCACTTCAAGGGAGTATGAATGCCACCCATGGTGCATGGGCTGGCAGTGAAAAAGAGCTTTTATGATGGAACATTCTAGTAGATATGATTGTCACAGTATGTCCACTTTAGTCATTTCTTTTTAGTCATTTCTTTCTAACCACTCTAAAACCAGCTCAGTCAGTCATACTTTGAGCATTTAGTAAGAATCCATTATAAGGCAATATATGAGTCCCAAAGATGCAAAAATGACTGTTATAATATGATGCGTGCTGTGGTAGTGATGAAAACACAGTGTTTATACAGCATGAAGGACAAAAGTATTAATTCTGTTTGACAGGAAGAGCTAATTCCTTTTACAGGTAAATTTTTGCTGATGGCAAAAGAGTATCCACATATATTTTGTTGATTTGTATTGGATCTCTGTACTTGAAATGATAAGCCAGGTAGTTAGTTCAAAGTACTCTGTGGTCTGCTGCTGTGAGTCTCTGGCAGTAATTTTAGGTATTTTATTTCTAAGCTGTTTAGCTTTCTATTATATATCACTTTAGTTTATTATATAACACTTTAAGTCAGTGTTCTCATAAACTAGTTCCTTCATCTTCCTATGAATAGCCTGAAACGCAGATGAAAAGAGAAAAAGAACTTTAGAGTTAGGATTAGACTGTACTTACTACTACAATTAGACTGGCTGGGTGACTGTGTTCTAGTTGAATTTAGAGTGTATTAGCAGTACACAGGCAACCGTGAACTATGACCACATGCTTCTTTGAGGTGAATCTGCTACAAGAAAATTGAGTTTCTGAAAGAAAGAATTCAGTACACTTTGCTGTTCCCCTCTAGCAAATTTATGCTAAAATTTCAGTAACTGGGTACAACTGTCAGTTCAGTAGTTGTGATTGGATTGAGATGAGAACAGGAATGAGCCTTATGAAAGACTTGGGAACAACTATGGTTAGATTAGGAAATAACCTGATTATGTAGTAGAGAGTGCTAATGAGACATTACTGGAGAATTTTTATTTTTCAGCCTACAACACAGCAGTCACCTCAGGATGAGCAGGAAAAGCTCTTGGATGAAGCCATACAGGCTGTGAAGGTCCAGTCATTCCAGATGAAGAGATGCTTGGTAAGAATGACTGTGTGGTTAAGGAGAAGAGCGAGAACTGAGAAAAGGAATAGCCATGTGCTTAGCTCAGTTGCAGTATGCGGGTTCCTACGGATACCATCTGCAGTGTTTTCTAATGTGGCATAGTACTGCTCCTTCTGGAAAATCTAATCTTCAGTGTCCTCCTGCATCTGTCTTCAATCCTGTCTCCCTCAAGCACTGGGTGGAGTATTTTCAACAAACAGTCCTGTTTATCACTTTATTTTTATGCATTGGGATTGTCTGTCTTCCCAACCAGAATATAAACTCTATGAGGAAAAGATAACATTGCCTTCTACTGCATATCATTGTATTATACTGCAAGATTACACCTGAATTACTGGCCTTGTTGGTTCTGTACCTCAAGTGTGAGGGGTAATGACTGGTAAATATTTGTTGAACTTATATACCACTATTTTTATATTCTAAAAGATAAGGAGGTGGCTAATCTATGGAGAAAGTATAGATTCTCTGAATTAGAACTTAAAAATGGAACCAAATCAGCTGGCAGGTCTAATTATAAGTTGTTGTGATGAGGAAGATAACATTTTTACTTTTATGAAATGTCTCAGTTTCTAAGGCTTTGTGATATGCTCTTTAACAACATCTCTTACATTGGTTTCCTTGTAAACAAATTTGCCAAAATGAAATGTCTTGAAGTGGAGAAAAATTTGCAGGCAGATTTCTAGAACTTGCTTATATCTTTCAGTTTATGTGGTGTATTTCCTTTATCTAAAGGAATTGTCTGCATTTGTTTGTAAAGTGAGACACATGGGTGTCATGTACAGGAATTCCCAATATCTCTGAAGAGTCTGATACCATTGTTAGGACCATACCTTAAGATAAATCAGTACATCATCTCTCTTAATTGCAATTAAAATGTGAATTCATGGAGCTAGTTTCATAGTTGCTTGGGGTTGGGAAAACTAGAGCATATGGAGAAATTTGAAGCCCTAGATATGTAAGGTTTGCTAAGTTCAGCAGGCCTTCTCAATACAGGGAAAACAAAGTGAAATTGAACTTGATTTTTATAAGACTAATAACATTTAAACAATATTTTCAAAACTGTCACAATTGGAAGTTTTAACCAAGTTAAATATTTATTTAAATTATATATCCTCATCAGTTTTACTGGTATTTGTTTCTCCTGTTATTTCTGTAGGACAAAAATAAGCTTATGGATGCTCTCAAACATGCTTCTAATATGCTTGGTGAACTCCGCACTTCTATGTTATCACCAAAGAGCTATTATGAACTTTGTATCTTTTGAATGTTAACAGTGAGTGGTTCACCCATACTGTTTTCTTGATAAGATTATATTAACTTGTTCCTTATCACTGGTTTTTGTTTTTTGTGGTTTTTTTTTTTTTTTTTTTGTTATTTGGTTCATTGTCTTAAACAAATAATATTCCTTCTTGAAGGTGTACTGAGAAAAGGATATTAGGGTCTCCTTTTCTGTGCTTAAGGTTTAAATGTTTTATCTCAATTTCAGCCTCTTCATGAAGGATATTGAGACTGTCAAGCTTATGTTTTCTCATGTAGGACTCAGAAATAGAATTTAATGATTGTCATTTCAAAACCCTATAATAGTATGAGAGGCTGCTATAAGAACAATAGTTTTACTGCCTTGCTGCAGCTATTTCTGAAAGTAAAGAAAGTCCTAAAATTCTCTCTTTACTTCAGTATGCCCTTTTGGGGATTAAATTTAAGATACTGCCAAAAGTTTCATAACATCGACAGATTCCTTAGGTTGGCTTAACTGTTTGACTCCTTAATCATTGCAAAAAGATATGGCTATTTCTGATGAACTGCACTACTTGGAAGTCTACCTGACAGATGAATTTGCTAAAGGAAGAAAAGTGGCAGATCTCTATGAACTTGTACAGTATGCTGGAAACATTATCCCAAGGCTGTAAGTAATTATGAATCTGCATTTCTCACTTCATATTATATCCTTTAAAATCAGCTTATTGAAAACCAGTTTTAAGATTATTTAATTTCTTAACAAATTGAGGTTAGCGTTTTGGTGCATAATCTTTTCTTTTTTCTTTTTTAAGTTTTCATAGTGTAATTTTATTTTATATGCAGAAAATTGAATTTTGGAATAGGGGAAAAAAGGTATGCTATTTTGTATAAGGCCTCTAAATAGAAACAACTTTTTTTAAATAGAAAATTTTATTATTTAATAGAATTTAAAAGAATCAGTGAAATAGAATTTAATAGAAAACTTATCCTCTTCTGATATGTTTAAAGGTAATGATAGTTATTTGTGTGTGTCTGTGTATAAGCTTTGCAGGGCTCAGTAAATAGTTATATTTTAAACCAGATGCTGTTTTTCTTCATTGTACAGAAGAAAACATGTTTCTGTCTTGTTTATGTTCAGTATGTTTGGTCATAATCAAATTCTGGACTTGAATATTTCTAATCAAATATTTCCTCACAATTCTCCTAGTTATCTGTTGATCACAGTTGGAGTTGTCTATGTCAAGTCATTTCCTCAGTCCAGGAAAGATATTTTGAAGGATTTGGTAGAAATGTGCCGTGGTGTGCAGCATCCCTTAAGAGGTCTGTTTCTTCGAAATTACCTACTTCAGTGTACCAGAAATATCTTGCCCGATGAAGGAGAGCCAACAGAGTAAGTGACTTCCTTCTGATTTATTTGCATTATTTGTTATTGTAAAAAGTATAGAGAAGTACAGAGAAGACAATACCCAAAAGTCACTCATAGTTGCTGATAGCATTTTGTATATAGATTTTCTTTGTGATAGGACTGTCCAGTGTACGTGGTGTGGTACAAAATCTACACTTAGAAAAATTATGTGGATTATTAGAACCAACTTTTTATATTATTTTAATTCAGGGGGAGTTTTGTCTTTTATGTGAGCAATATTCTAAGAAGCAAGTCTATTGTGCTTTTATATCACAACAGATGGTCATCTGGCTGTGACCAGCCAACTGGTGAGAGATTCACATGACAGATTTCCTAGATTAAGCAACTAATTCCTTTTTTTTAAAGATTTTTTTATTATTCATATATTTCTAAGGTATGCAATGTACTGATTTTTATTAATGTCTGCATCAATTCCTGTCTGTATTTTTATCAATTATTTTTTAATAGAAAAATGTTATTTTACCATGCACATAAGACATTTAAATAGCACAAAAATGAAAATTTCACAGTGTGGAGAAAATTGTGACATTATTTGCTTTATTATAATTTTATTTTCCATTTGAACATTTATTTTGAAGACTTTGAAGTTCCCTGTCCAGGACATATAAAAATGTGCAAGAAGTAGTCTCCATGCTCAGCTTATATTCCTGTTGAAAACAAAATAGTCTCTAATAGACTGTTGTTAGCAGTACATTTTATGTGTCAGTTTTTTAAAGATTTTGAATAATGGACTTGTCATAAGAACAAGTCTACTTG
>PVHY01009682.1:43275-55254 GCA_004024945.1 Uropsilus gracilis
CCCCCCCCCCCAGTTGTGTACTTTAGTTTGGTTGTTGGCTTGTTTTGACTTTTCTTCATGGCTTTTTGTTTATCTTTCCCATGTCCCGTATAATAGTGAAACCATTTGGTTCCTGTCTTTTTCTTTTTGACTTATTTCTGCTAATATGATTTCTTCTAAGTCCATCCATGTTATCATAAAATCACCCAATTTGTCCTTTTTAATTGATGAGTAATATTCCATAGTGTGTATATACCACATCTTTTTCATACGGTCATCTGTTTTGGGACATTTCAGTTGCTTTCATGTACTGCAGTTATAAATAGTGCTGCAATAAACATCTGAGCACAGGTGTCCCTTTGTACAAGCTGTTTATTATCTTGAGTCTTTTCTTGAAAATGAACATTACACCAATGACATTGAAAGCATGTTTTATAGCCATTGACATATTAAAGACCTAAGAAGGAAATGCACAAAGGCGATAGTATAGTAGTAAGTTGATCCTATAATTTAAATTCTCTATATAAAGATTTTTCCAAATATTTCTTTGCAGTGAAGAAACAACTGGTGATATCAGTGACTCCATGGATTTTGTGCTCCTCAACTTTGCAGAAATGAACAAGCTTTGGGTGCGGATGCAACATCAGGGACATAGCCGAGACAGAGAAAAACGAGAGCGAGAAAGACAAGAGCTGAGAATTTTAGTGGGAACAAATTTGGTGCGCCTCAGTCAGTTGGAAGGTGTAAATGTGGAACGTTATAAACAGGTTTATATCTTTTTACTTGTCACCTTTCTTTATGAGATAAAAGTAAAAGTCTGATTTTTAAAATTGAAAAATTAAAAAAAGAATATATAGATATGATAGCTATATACATTAAAAATTAAATTAAATTTTTTAAAAATTGAAAAAATTTTGTTAAATAGTATTTTAAAATCAAAGACTTAAGTATACCAAAAGATACATTTTGCATGTGTGTTTCTGAATCAGGAATCTCTGTATTAGGAAGACAGCAGTTTTCCTTAAACTGAGAGTAACTGTGTTTTGTGATAGGTGCTCTAAACTTGTAGTAGGATAAAAGGATAGCCAGGCACAATGGCGATTGCCTGTAAGTGACAGCTTATGGATTTGCTGTGGGGTCTGGGGATTGCAGTTTGAGTCCCGCCCGGGGCAACACAGCAAGACCTAGTCCCAAAAAACAGCTGAGCATGGTGGCACGTTCCTGTTAATCCCAGCTTCCTGGGAAGCTGAGGCTAGGGATTGTTTGAGTCCCTGGTACCACGGGCAATGTTAGCCTGCGGTTCCACAGGCAAAAATACCGAGATCTAGTCTCAAAAAAAAAAAAAAAAGATAAACAGTGAAGGCGAATAATGCAAGATCTACAAACTTTTTCTTAAAGGACCAGATAGTAAATATTTTTTTTTTTTTGAGACTAGGTCTTGCTATTTTTTTTGCCTGTGGAACCACAGGCTCTCATTGCCCGGGGTACCACAAACTCAAACAATCCCCAGCCTCAGCTTCCCAGGTAGCTGGGATGACAGGCACACGCCACCATGCCCAGCTATTTTTTTGGAACTAGGTCTCGCTACGGGCCCCAGGCGGGACTCAAACCGCGATCCCTAGCCCCGGCCGCTTCATAGGCTGAAGCTTACAAGCACGAGCCACCGTGCCCGGCCTGATAGTAAATATTTTTTTATCTTTGCAAGCTTGTGTGGTCTCTAACTACTGCAGTATACTACAAAGTATGCACAAATAATATGGAAGTGATTGACAAAAACAGACTTTGAGCTATATATGCTAACCACTGTATCAAACAATTTAAACACCCCCCCATCTGTGTGTGTGTGTGTGTATTTTTTTTTTTAATCAAAATGCAACAACCTTTTCAACAAGTAGTTATGGAATAATTGGACACATGTGTGCGGACAAGACATCCTCATACTTTAGAAAAAGCTAAAGCATGAATTAGGCCTAAGTATAAAACTTAAAGTTGTAAATATTTTAGAAAAAAACAGTGAACCTAATTTTTAGCCTCAGTTTGTAATGAACTACAAAAGAAATGGATAAGTAGATATCCTAAATGACTTTTACTAATGAGAAACCCAGAATTTTTAATTTAAAAATGCTGTGAAAATTTAAAGTTCAATCTAGAAATGAATGCATATGTGAGAAAAATAAAAAATGAAGCCACTTAGTATTTTGAAAATAGTATTTTTTTCTCTTTTAGATTGTTTTGACTGGCATATTGGAGCAAGTTGTGAATTGTAGGGATGCCTTGGCTCAAGAATATCTCATGGAGTGTATTATTCAGGTACATGAAAACATTGAATTTTTAAAAGGAATTGTTTTATCTCATTAATTTTCATTGTTGTGACAGGAATCTTGATATAGTAGAAAATAAGCTTTCCTGAATAAAGAATTCCCCTTCTACTGATAAACTGGTCTTTGTATTGAAGTGTTTTTTTCCCCACTGAAAATATAGGAAATAGTAACTCCAACTTTTTCTAGGTCTGAAATCAGGTCTCAGTTTCAGTTTAATTATAGGTGTATTTTGGTTAGTGGAATATTTATGTTTGACCTAGACATGGAAAGGTTCATAAATAATCAAAAGGAGAAAGATATGTACCTCATGGTTTCATTCAGATAGAGAATATAAACAAACAACAAAGGAACAAGCGAAGCTAAGCCAAAACCATTGAGCTAAGCTGAGATACGAAAAAAGAGTAGGGAAGAGAATGAGCTTAGGGAGCAAAGAGGGAGGGGGCTCAGTGGACTTTGGTGGAGTCTTATTGGTGCTTCGGTCTTGGGCCTGGTGAGATAGCCATTCAAATGTCACTGAACTGTCAAAACTAGAGGTGTGAAGTTGTACCCCTAAAGCATATAGTGTCGTAAACCAACATTACGTCTATAAAAATAATGTGGCTTTTAAAAAGTATTGTTTTTGAAGTATTGTGAGATTAAAATTATTTTTTCCCACAAATGTGAACTTCAAATACTGTAAATTCAGAGAAAAATATGAAATATTTTATACTTGTAGCAATCAGTTATTTGATTTTCAGGTTTTCCCTGATGAATTCCACCTTCAAACTTTGAATCCTTTTCTTCGGGCCTGTGCTGAGTTGCACCAAAATGTGAACGTAAAAAACATAATCATTGCTTTAATTGACAGGTAAGAGCTCCTAATACTGAAGGGCAAGTGTTCTGACTTACTGAATAGAAATTTAAAACATTCTGTTAGTTACTTACCTGTTAAGTCTTTCCATTTAAGGATTTTAGTGCAAGTGTACTATAAACAGTTCTATGAGCAGATACTGTTAGGTGTTTCTCTAACTTAAGCATGAAAGAGCTACATAGTTTTTAATTATGTTTGAAGCAAGACAAAAATAGTAATAATAAGAACTGTTTTTTTTTTTTTTAAATCTGTTAATTTGATTGGCGTTTGGCGATACTGTTACATCAAAGGTCCATGGTCGCCAGAGAACAAAAATTTTTTTTCAATATGGTTAGGTTTTTTTTCAAAGGGAACATAGTTTGAACATTCTTATCAGGTAACGGTAAAAAAAAATCCAAGTACTCACTCTATCATCACTTTTTTTAAAAAAAGTATGGTTATAAATTCCCCTTAGGTTTCAATTTTGCTTCTTTAATCATTGGATTTGGTTAAAAGAACAAACTTGACATTTGAGTTTTGATAATGTCTTTGATGATTGACTGCTTGTCACTTTGAAGTGTTAGTGTGTACTCCTGCTAGTAAGCACATTCCTCCTTGACAGTACAAAGCCAGAAATCCAAGTGAAGAGTGGTTTCTGCAGATGTCTTTGTAAATATTTTAACATTATACAGTCTGAGAATTTGCATACCAAAATCCTCCAAATTTTCAGCTCAGTCAGGGCAGCAAAAGTTATGTTAATTGGACATACTTTTAAGGGAAGCTAGTAATTGATATTTCTTCTGTAAGGTGTAATAATGTTTGTTATTATTTAGTAGTGATTCTTTTGTGCATAACAAAACATGGGTTGGTTGTAATAATGTAATTATGATAATAGAACAGACATTATTGTGCATAGTTTTAAGATGTGGGAAATAGAAGTTAACTTTACTACTTTTGGAATTAGTGGTTTCACACTTCACTGTAGCAAAAATGCAGTGTCTTAAAAGTCTGTCCTTTTTACCTTTTGATGATTACTTTCTGAATGTGTACTGTTGAATACATTTGTCTCTGATGCATTTCTAGAAGTCATATTTGCCTGTTGAAATTATACTTACGTAGGTACAAAGTGTGGTATAAAGTGACAATGCTGTGAAGTCATGCATCATTTGCAGAACTGCTCTGTTAAAAGGGAATGACTAGCTACATCTCCTGTTCTTTACAGATATTCTGTACCCTCTACAGATATTCTGGAGAAAATGCACTTGTAGAAAACACAGGACAGCATAAAGATTGTCATCCCTGATCCTACTACCCCAGGTTACTGTGTCTTTTTAAATATTTTTTTTTTCCAGATTAGCTTTATTTGCTCACCGTGAAGATGGACCTGGAATCCCAGCAGATATTAAACTTTTTGACATATTTTCACAGCAGGTGGCTACAGTAATACAGGTTTGTATGACTTTTCTCATAAGTTCTTTAAAAGCTTGTAAACCTCAACTGGTAGTTCCTGTAGTAATTATTTAAAATAAATTCCATGATTTTCTTAACATTCCAGTCTAGACAAGACATGCCTTCAGAGGATGTTGTGTCTTTACAAGTCTCTCTCATTAATCTTGCTATGAAGTGTTACCCTGATCGTGTGGACTATGTTGATAAAGTTCTAGAAACAACAGTGGAGATATTTAATAAGCTCAACCTTGAACAGTAAGTCAAAATTATGTTTTGTAAGAACCCTCATGAAGCATTTTTGTCCCAGACTTCTTTTTCTTTTTGAAGTGTTAGCAGTGGTCTTATTTTAAGCATTTGTAAGATTGGCATGCTTGGTATTGATCAGTGCTGACAGTAGTGGCCAATTACTTTATTATGTACATTGATCAAATAGTGGCACTCATCAACCAGTGTCTCCAGTCCAAGCCCCTGTGGTATGTATGAGAATGAATTCAGTTTTAAACTCAAAAGGAAACTATTGAAGTGGTAGTTCCATAAAAAGTGATTTCCTACAGATGATTAAGTTTTGATAAATTAGGATCATTTGTATATTTAAGGTATGGAAATTAAATTGGTTTAAAATATTTTTCTGTTTGGAGCTTTGATTTTGATACCATAAAGGAAAGCACTAGTATTCTGTTACCTACAAAGCGTCCTCTGAAATGCTCTCCTAGGCCTTTGGCGTCCTCTAGTGGCCACTACGGGCAATTCTGATGCTGTTATCTTCCCCCTTACAGTCCCATCTTCCATTACTTCAGAACATAGTCAGGCCAGGCCCCTCCTTGCTCACAATTTCACCTCACATAACCTGTCTCGTTTCATCTCTGGTGGGTTAAGTGCATCTGGAAGATTTCTTTGCCTGTAACCTCTATTATTTCCCATTTTTTTTTCCTTTTAGAGATGCCCATTTTTGTGTGTGAACCAAAAAACATTCTAGATCTTGAATGATAAATGTGAGAGAAAATTAGATGATTAGAGAAAATTAGATGATGTATCTATATCTTCCCTCACTTACTTTAAAGTGAAAGTAGACAAAATGAACAGAAAGGTCAACTTCTAAAAGTCCTACAAATACTTGGACATTTTTCCACAATTGCCACAGAATGCCGCTATAAGCTCTACTTTAAGTTCAGGCTGTGTGTTTCCTTTATCACCAACACGTGATCATGTACATACAGAACTTATTGACTGCCATAGGAACCTAACAATCATTCAAAATCAATCATTCAAAATACCTTCCTTAGAAATAATAGATTTCAGACATTTTAACTCTGTCTAAACGAAATGCTAACAAGTTTGTATCAGAACATTAATAGATGGATAAATGTGATGAGATAGGAATCTTTACTTTGAAAGGAGTTCATTAAATATTTTGGGGTGTTATGATTCACTTGACCTATTTAATGTATAAATTAAAAATTGCCAAATTTTTATGAAATTATTTGTGTGTTTAGAAGTTTGATTTTATTTGCTTAAAGGCTGCTTTTTTCTTTTTGTAGTATTGCTACCAGCAGTGCAGTTTCAAAAGAGCTCACCAGACTTTTGAAGATACCTGTTGATACTTACAACAATATTTTGACAGTCTTGAAACTAAAACATTTTCATCCACTCTTTGAGTACTTTGACTATGAATCTAGAAAAAGCATGAGTTGTTATGTGCTGAGTAATGTTCTGGATTATAACACAGAAATTGTCTCTCAAGATCAGGTAAGAGAATATCAGTGTGCTATGTTAGGGATATGGACAATGTAGTTACAGTTTTAGACGAGATCGGGCGCGTTCTGGGTGGTATGGCCGTAGACTGTAGTTACAGTTTTAGACCTTGAGACAGACACAGGAAGTGGGAAGAGAAGATAAGTTAATACTAAAAATGTTTTAGCTTATTAATTATGCACATTAGAAAATTGGATCTGGCTGGATGTGGTGGCATGCTCTTGTAATCCCAGAGCTGGGAGACTGAGGCCAGGAATCACTTGTGTCCACGGGTTCGAGACTACCCCAGGCAACATAGCGAGACCTAGTTTCTAAAAGATAGTTGGACATGGTGGCACGTGCCTGTAATCCCAGCTATCTGGGAGGCTGAGGCTAGGAATCACTTGAGTCTGCAGGTTCGGGGCTACTCCTGGCAACATAGCAAGACTTAGTTTCAAAATAAAAAAGAAGAAAAGATATGAAAATTGGGTCTGCTTAAAGAAAAAATTGTGAAACAACTATAACCCCACTTGAAAGCAAATAGTAGTCATTGTTAATTAACATTTGTTCTATCTCTCTCCAGACTTTTATCCATGTTTATCTACATGCATGTCCAAAAAAGGACTTATGTGGTTGACACTATAACTTTATAAAACTAGAAACACCTTTCACAGTGATTTTATTTGTTGTAGATTTCATCCCAGTGGCTTTCTGTCTCCTGTCATACAGGTGGATTCCATAATGAATTTAGTGTCCACACTGATTCAGGATCAGCCAGATCAACCGGTAGAAGATCCTGACCCAGAAGACTTTGCTGATGAGCAGAGCCTTGTGGGCAGATTCATTCATCTTCTGCGGTCTGATGACCCTGATCAGCAGTATTTGGTATGGATTAACTCTTACTGTGTTCCTTCAACAGCTCCTAGTGAGATCACATACAGCTTTTCCTTTAATTGGCTAGTTGTTTTGAGTTGTCATTTCATGTTCATTCCTTCTTTGAACTAGGTGTTGCTTTTAGAAATGTTCAGTTGTACATCACAGTTAAACTTTAAGCTAAAATATAAACAACTGTCCTTGTATTTTGCATTCTTTTATCTTTTCCAGGTCTGCAATATGTGTATGTGTTTGCCACTTTGAAAATGTGTGAAAAGATTTTTCATTGAAAAATGGCCATTCCCTTAATTCCTTTTTCCTGATAAAAGTCAGATGAGGCTCTCTTTCTTTATCATTCATCCTAAGTAATTCCCGGTGAAATGAGTAAAACATGTTTGTTGTCTGAGTAGAATTACTGGTGACTGTCACTAGATCTTTTATTTTAATGAAAGGTAGATTAGAGTATTATTGTTTGGTCAAAGCCATTGTTGAATGCATGAAGTTAAGTAATTAAGCTGTTGTAATGAAGAGCATCTTTATTTGGTAATGGGTCCTGACTTTTTCTTTCCGTTGTCTTCCTTTGCTGTAGTTGACATTCCTGTACTCTTTCTTTGTACTCTTCCTTTGCTATAGTTGGCAGTCCTGTACTCCTAGTCATTATGAGAAGGAATCTTTTCTACTGGTAGTATTTTAGTCTTTGACTTAGTGACAGACTTCTTGTGGTAACTGCATTATCTTACTCTGTGCTTTGTGTGAGCTGTACATAGTGACTTTACACAACTCCTTTACATTTCTCTGTCACACATGTCTGTTTTCGTTTTCTGTTGCATACTACATATAGTAGTACACATGTGTGCCATTTGGTTATATCTTCAAGATAGTTCTGATGTCCCTAGATTTATTCTCTTATTAATCTACCATGTCAGAGAATTTAAAACCTAAATTTGTCAAACATGTTAAAAAGTATTTTACGATTCTGTAATTTTTGGGGGAAGCAGCTGTTCATTCATTTTACCATGACTGTTTTAAAGTGTATTGCCATTTCCCTTAACGTTAATGATCATTTCTGGATTAGGAGGCATGCTCTATTATCAGTGTGGACATAACTGGCTTTGTATCATAATAATAACTAGCATTTTCTAAGTACATGCCTTATGTCGGGCACTAGTAATGCCTTGCATGTACTCATTTATCTTCCCAACAACCCCAGGAGAAATAGACAACTCTGTTTTTCAGATGAAACTTACACTAGAAGATGGGTGTGCCTACGGTCACACTTGTAGTGTTAGAATCTACTTTTAAATCTAAGTCTTCAGAGCTTGAGCTCTCTCAACACTATATGTTTATACAATTGTATGTGAACATATATTTAACTTTGTCTCCATCTCTGTCTAGCTGGACAGGTTATACAATCTCTCTGAGGCTCCCCTTTCTTCATTCGTGAAATAGGTTTAGTATTTGTGTCTGGGGTAATCGTGATGACTTGGTGAGATAGAAAAACGTGAGGTGCATAAAGCAGGTAAATTGTATGTATTCAAAAAGGGGTACCAATGATGTGATTAGAGCCCCCATTTTTAATGTTACAAATGATTAATCACAGTGGAAAACGCTGATTTTTTTTTTCAACTGTTCAGATTTTAAGTACAGCACGAAAACATTTTGGAGCTGGTGGAAATCAACGGATTAGATTCACATTGCCGCCTTTGGTTTTTGCAGCTTACCAGCTGGCTTTTCGTTACAAAGAAAATTCTAAAGTGGTGGGTATACTTTTAAATATGTTCCATCTTTTTTTTTTTCTTTTTCCTCCATGTATGTGTATTAGTTTTCGCAATTCATTACTCATTCTGTTTTTCATCCTAACAGTGATGTTAGTAAGTTACAAACTAACTGAGGGATCACATAAAAACACTTGACAATAAAAAGCTAAGCAGTTTAAATTTGTCAGCAGTTTTTTCTGAATTCAGAGATCACTGTGAGTCATTGATAAGTTTATTATAAAATTGCCTCAGAATGCTTCGTTTTAAAAAATTATTTATTTCCTTGGACTCTTTAAAGTAGCCATTCTGAAGGTGCAATAACCTCATGCAATGGTTGCTGTTACACAGCCAGATCAAGTTGGCTTTGCCTATAAATAAGTTTTCCTTTTGCAGACATGGTTTAAATCTTAAGTTTTGTGGAAAGTATCTCAATTTTATCTGAAATATGGGTAGTTGGGTGTGTGTTAGGGAATAGATCTAAATAAACTTAATTTTCTGATGGGGAAATAAGATTTATTGAATCTATTCAGCCCCCTTTCCAGCATTTCATGGATAGTTAAATGGCAACTATGGTGGCACATGCCTGTAAGTGGCAGCCTAGGAAGCCACGACTGGGGCCAGGGATCATGATTTGAGTCCCTCTAGGGACACGTAGCGAGACCTAGTTCCAAAATAATATAGCTGGGCGTGGTGGCACGCACCTGTAATCCTGGGAAGCTGAGGCTGGGGATTGCTTGAGTCTATGGTACCTCGGGCAACGCGAGACTGTGGTGGTTCCACAGGCAAAAATAGCAAGACCTAGTCTCAAAAAGAAAAAAAAAAAAAAGAACAACTAATATTTACTATGTGTCATACCCAGTGAGAAGGGCTAGATACTTAGGTTATTGCATATAATCTTTGTAACAAATCTGTTGTACTTTTTTTGAAAATAAAAAGAACTGACTGTTTTAACAAGAAGAAATTTGGTCAAATGTGCATAAAGTATTTAAGCTCACTAGTATGAACAACAATGAACCTTTTTGGAAACGAAATTAGAAAAAATTAAGGCTCGATGATGACAATGGTATGATAAGAATTCATTCTAATCTAGTAATGTTGGAAATACGGATTTACTCTATACTCTTTCTAGAAAACCCTGACACTGCAACTAAAGTCTTAAAAGACTCAATTCTTTCATGTACTTTCCAAATTTTGTCCAATTTGGGAATGTACTGCTTCTCTAATGAGAAAAAGCAAATGCCAAATTATATTAGGGCTATAAAATCTGTAACTTCAGATGGATGTTGTAAGAAGTCATCCTGCTTGATTTACTTGTGTGCTTCATAATGAGACAGAGGGACGATAACATGAAACTGAGCCGAGCTTTACAATTGTTTTCTAGAAAACAGATTTTCTTGAGTAAGTTAATCTTGACCTTGAGATACTAAACTCTTTTTTCTTGTTTTAGGATGACAAATGGGAAAAGAAATGCCAGAAGATTTTTTCATTTGCTCACCAAACTATTAGTGCTCTGATCAAAGCAGAGCTGGCCGAACTGCCCTTAAGACTCTTTCTTCAAGGGGCTCTCGCTGCTGGGGAAATTGGCTTTGAAAATCATGAAACAGTAGCATATGAATTTATGTCCCAGGTGATGATTTCCTCTTCTCTCTGCGGTGTTTGACTAGTTTTGCTGTGAAGTTTCTGTAGGTGTTGGTGGTAACACACGGATTTGTCTCTTCAGTGACCCCGTTCTCACATCCTTTGGGGGTTCCTGATACTCTAGTCTTAAGTTGGAGCAGGAAAGTTGGTTACTGGGTACTAATGAGACTTAATATTGTGGGTCATGGTACAGGCTGCAGAGTCTCCCAGGTGGGGGAAGGAGGCTGGTGGGAAGTACTCTATAAAAAGCTTAAGTAGGTGGCTGCTCCTTAAAGGTCCTTTCTCTGTGTGCACCAGGCATTTTCTCTGTATGAAGATGAAATCAGTGACTCTAAAGCACAGCTGGCTGCCATTACCTTGATCATTGGTACTTTCGAGAGGATGAAATGTTTCAGTGAAGAGAATCATGAACCCTTGAGGACTCAGTGTGCACTTGCTGCGTCCAAACTGCTGAAGAAACCCGATCAGGGTCGAGCCGTGAGCACCTGTGCACATCTCTTCTGGTCTGGCAGAAACACGGACAAAAATGGGGAGGAGGTAAGGTGGGCGGCTCCTGACCGTGCACAGGATGACAGGTAACAGGATTGAGGATTGTGAGTTGGGTGGGGAGGTCTGCAATGCTTTGCTCTAGAGGAGACAAAATTTAAGTGCTCGGATACCTGACAAAATTATTTGATTCTTGAAAAGAAATGAAATGGGCCGCAATAGTCAGATGACTCATTTTGAGGATGTTGTGACAGCAAATATACTGCTGCCTTTTAAAAACCTGTGTAATATAGAAACATATGAAACAGATGACATACTTGTTTTAAAATATAGGTGGTAATATAAAAAAATAGAGAAAATTTGTGTCCTTCTAAAACATGAAACTGTTTTGGAGACACAGAATGGGATATTTGTGATTCACTGTTACCCCCCTGTCCTTTTATTCCAGCTTCATGGTGGCAAGAGGGTAATGGAATGCCTAAAGAAAGCTCTAAAAATAGCAAATCAGTGCATGGATCCCTCTCTACAAGTGCAGCTTTTTATAGAAATTCTGAACAGATATATCTATTTTTATGAAAAGGAAAATGATGCGGTACGTGAACTGATGAACTATTTTTAGTGAACTGCTGTTTTCTTGTTCTTAGGAGATTTGCTGTATGTAAAAGTTTGTCATTCTGATAGTTTGTTTTTTATTTTCAATTACTGCTAAATGTTTTAATCTTTTTGCATACAGTATTGGTCAAGATTTGCAGGTTAAATAAAAATTTTGCTCTTGTTTTTTTACAGGCTCTATTTCTGAGTTTTTAATTTTTTCTTTCTTTTTTTTTTTTTTTTTTTTTTTTTTTTTTTTTTTTTTTTTTTTTTTTTTTTTTTTTTTTTTTTTTTTTTTTTTTTTTTTTTTTTTTTTTTTTTTTTT